>CM049311.1:21092175-21129675 GCA_026874595.1 Sipunculus nudus
GCGTCCAGGTGCGACGTTCCAGAAAATGCCTAACAAGTTTTAATCGAGGACTAATCACGTCGGGGGCGACCCCAAGGTCCTCACAGATTGGCCCCAAGGGGTGGAGCTTCCCGGATATCGCACTGACCCCCTGCCGCCCTAGGTTCCCGGGAAACTTTGCGCTAGACCCCCGGGGGTGCCATTCCCGCACTGCATGCCGGGATAAACACCGGAAGTTTAAGATGGATGAGGAGTCGGAAGATGGGTCCTCCTTTCCGGTTGCTGTCAGCGGCGTGACGTGATCCTATACGTGTAGGTGGAAACGTTACTGTCACGTGGTTATTACCCTAACTGCTGACTCACAGACTTTCGTTCAAGATTACGCCCAGCCTCGTGTAATCGATATCATGTACTTTCCGGTTTCTTTTAATTCTCTGTATCACTGCTGGCCATTGTATTTGTACCTTCAAATCATGATTAAAAATTAAGAATCTTCAGATATGATGTGACTATAATTAATTATGGTATAATATGATTGGTATAATATGGTACAATATAATATAACGTTATATGATATGAAATTATATTATATTATATTATATTATATTATATTATATTATATTATATTATATTATATTATATTATATTATATTATATTATATTATATTATATTATATTATTAAAAGGTAAAGGAATTGTGTTAATAGCTTCATATCACCGACAATTCCAGTCGGAATATGTGTAGTTAATGTTAAAATATTGTAAACATGTTGCATGTTTACAGGAGAGCATGTATATTAGCCAATGGCTACTTTGTTATCCTGTCAAATAAATATGTTCATACCAAAAGGTAAAAGCATTGTGTTTATAGTCTGATACCATCGACAATGTCAGTCTTCCTGACTTAACCTATACCTGCATGGTCTTTAGGGGCTTTTCATTCTTGTAGTTTAATTGGAGTAACCCACATGCAGTCCTCACAAGCTTTATTCATCCCATATAAAACCTAATACTATATATAACTACTATAAATACATACTGGTTGGACATAAATAGCTTAAGTTTAAATAATAATAACTTAAGTTTTATGGGTAAAACTATTTTTATCATATGAAACTTTTTTAGAACGTAAAACGCACTGAGGGCGCACGACAGTTTACATGTATTTCTCAAATCCTCTTTCATTTCTTGGTTCTTAATACTAACTTACTCACTCTGACTTACTCTTATTACTATAACCTCTTATTAAAATTGTATCTATGGAATCATTATATATATGAAGTCACAGGTCATGAGACCTGTAAAAAAATAATATTAACACCATAGAAAAATTCGGATGGAGATTAACTCATTATACGGCATATTTTTTATGATGAACAGTGATGTACGACTTACAATCAATTTTGATGCCAGATGCAAAAATTAGTTCTGTTATCTTATCGCTCTGTCTAATGTGTATTAGTGGTAAGGAGAGAGAGAGAGAGAGAGAGAGAGAGAGAGAGAGAGAGAGAGAGAAGGAGGAGGAGACAGAGAAAGAAAGAGAGAGAACACATCAAGAAACCCGAGCCTTTGGGAAATGTATTATGGCGATACCGTAGCGCATTAACGGGCACCTCAGTGCGATATCTGAATCACACGCCATTAAAGACACGTGAGAGAGCAATTCTCTTAATCAGATCACAGTAAACGGTTGATTCTTAGAGCTGGCGGTCTTTAATTGGTCCTTTGGCACCACTCAGACTGACGCACTTGGGTCAGGTCCACTCTCACTTGACCACGCCGTGACGCCGAGTGTGTGGACTAAGAACGAGAGGTTTTATCTGACGATAGCGAGGTGTTTTTATGTGATCATAAATCTGAGAGAGAGACAGACAGACAGACGGAGAGGAACAGAGACAGAGAGTAGCAAAGGGTATTTTTGTTTGTGTATGTGAGTGTGAGAGACAGAGATAAGGAGAGAGAGAGAGAGAGAGAGAGAGAGAGAGAGAGAGACAGACAGACAGACAGACAGACAGACAAAGGGAAAGGGGGGGGGGAGGAGCAGACATCCAAGCAGATAGGCAAACAGAGCAAACAGAGTTTTGGTTTTGGTTTTGTGTTTGTGTGTGTGTAAGAGAGAGAGAGAGAGAGAGAGAGAGAAAGAGTGAGAGAGAGAGTGGCCACATGCAGGGACAGAGAGAGACACAGTGAGCGAGTGAGACAGAAGGAGATGAGAGCGAGTGAGACAGAAGAACAGAGAGAGACATATAGAGTGAGACAGAATGAGAGACAGACAGGGAGAGGGAGAGAGATGGAGGGCGGGAGACAGACAGTGTGTAGGCATGTAAGGGAGGGAGAGAGAGAGGAACCATACATTTTGCTGTCTGTGGGACCCTTTCCTGTCAAGATAAAATTTAGTTTTCGGACAATTTCTAGCGCCCTTTGTATTTACATTATTCAGGTAACATCTCATCATTTTTTATATCATTTTACCTTTAAATACTTAAACATTTACTACAGATATGGTTTGCTTTGGGTTAATGTTAATTTCTATGGAACTGAAAATAAGTATGCAATCTGTTAGACATCAAAATATCTAAACAAAATAAGGGAGTTTGTGGTGTCTATATACAGATTGAGTTTAAATGGCCCTCTGTACAGAAAAAATGTGGCTTACCTAAAGTCCTTATGAAAAATATAACACACCTTACTGGGCGTACCTCCTAATAAAGCGTACGATGTCGGAAAATGAGTGGTAAAAATTTATTTGTATTGCACTTTCTTTAAAAAAAATTGCATTACCCCCTAATGTGGCGTACATGCATGAAGGTATTGCAACATGGTAAACATAATAAGTGATTTTGTGTTAAAACTCAATCAGCATTGGTCGAATTAAAAAAAATACTATTTACCTGATGTGGTATACGTCATATATATAAGGAATTGTTACTCGTCAATAAATAGAGTAAGGTATATAAGCTAGGATATGTGTGTGTATGTGGGGGGGGGGGGGGACTGAGACAACGGCTTTGTTTCTAAAAGCTGAACAAACATGGCCACCCAAACTCTGTTGACTTCATGTGATATGAACACTGAACAGACAGAAAATATAAAAAAAATAAAATCTTTTTATAATTATATCGCATAATTTGAGGATAATGGTAATGATAATAATGATGATACTACTACCACTGCTACAACTACTACTACTACTACTACTACTAATAATAATAATAATAATATGATGATGGTGATGATGATGATGATGATTATTATTATTATTGTTGTTGTTGTTGTTGTTGTTGTTGTTGTTTTTGTTTTTGTTATTGTTTTTGTTGTTCGTATTATTGTTGTTTTATCAGTAGCAGTCGAAATAATAATTAACATCATTATAGCACTCACGATAGTCATAACCAAACAATAACAACAACAACGACAACAACAAAAACAACACCAGCTACAACATTTACGGTACATTCCTATATGATGAACTTGATACTTATATATAGAACAATAGTGAACAATGGCAAAGAGATAGATACACTTCAGCATGTGTCCATGCAGGACTAAGCGGGGTGGGCGAGACAGGGTTGATCTAACTTGTTTCTATATGGGTTAATCCTTTCCGCGGGGGGATTTGTGACAGTGCTTCTGATAGCCAAGAGATCCACAACCGAACCACCTGATCAGAAATCAAATATCCCACAGCAGTCCGTCCAGTCTGGAATTTGGCTAAAATTACATCAGAAATATAATGTGGCCGTATGTGATTTTTAGCGACACCGGAGATGTTTTGGGGAGATTCCTATCAACCGAACGATGTCTGAGTGCCCGGCAAAACAGCGCGCTAGGCCCGCGAGACTAATCCCGGGGTAAATTAAAGTTTCTGCGGCCCCGTGTAGTTTTAATGCTCGTCTAATCGCCCCTAATTGGGGGATTTGTACACAAACTGGCGTGGCTCCTAAATTGATCCCGGGCCGAGACGGGCACAATTACCAGGCCGAGTCTGCAGCTTTCAGCCGTCGTTTCATCTCAAAATTTCCTATCTAACTGTGGCTGGGATAGGTCTGTAATAGGCGGGAGGGTGCACAAGGCCCACACAACCGAACGTCCATCAAGCAAATTTTATTAAAACCCATCAAAGGCCACACATGCAAACATAATGTGACGTTACTGTGGAGACGAGAACAGGAGTTAGCTCCGTGAAGTTAATTGGAATGTCAACAGGGGTGGTTCATTTCACTAGCCGCCGGCGGTTGTCGATTTCTGCCTCCGGACTAACCGAGCGAGTCATGTTCGTCCCATATTACTTGTCTCATGCCAGAAATGCCCATCCAATGTCAATCTATATCAGTGCCTTATTTTTCCCCCACATTCCATCCATGGTTTTTCACACAAACTGATTTTAAAACACACGCAGGGTTTATTTTACAACATTTTGTTTTAGTTCTTTGAATTTATTTAATAACTTCTGGTTTCCATGATTTTAAATGATACCCCTACGTTAACTAAAATATGGGAATATTTTACCACGCACAAAACTAGACAATTCTTAGGTCTTGTGCGCAAACAAAGCAAATGATAAATTCATTAACAAGAGTTACACCTGTATGAATTCTTTTAACGATATAAAGATGCAGTTTAAATATATATATATATAAATAAATATAAACCATGCATGCATGTAATATATTAATATTACGTTTTTTGTTTTATTTGAATTTTTTATTTTGATTGTACAAGGAGTATTATTAAAATTAAGGAGAACTAATGCAAGCGTAAAACAATGGATGTTTTGTCTCTTATCCTCATGAATATCAAACTTAATTGTTCTTAGTTCGTAATTCTACATGGACTCGGGAAAACCAACAAATTTAGTATTTATGAATGTATTATGTAATCCCTGTAAGTTCTCATTTGCAGTATATAGGCCCCTAGCTAGGTTTGACTTTCACAGCTAAATGGACAGGCGACTTTTTCGTGTTTGTAATACAGAAAGAAATGTTTTTCAGGATATACACAACTTAGAGGAACAGTGAAATAGAATTACCCTTATATATATAGATAGGTGATCGTAGAATGTAGGCTAATATATACAGATATACCGGTAACGGAGAGATATAGGTATACGTTTTGTAATTATATATATATGTGTGTGTGTGTGTGTGTGTGTTTGCATAATTGATTGATAGATCAATCAGTACAAAATTATACGGTGAAGAAAATTTAATATTGTCAAAAGAACAACACATTATACAACATATATGGTTTTAAGTATTAAATGTGCACAAAAATATTTTAAAGCTACACTGTGGGTTTAGGTCATATAACATCATCAAACAATACGTTACCTTAGGCATGAAACTTTAAAATCTGAATTTAAGCGAATCTATTGACCAGATATGTATATATATTATGTATGTCGTGTACAATTACATTTAAAAACAAGTCTTTGCATTCTCTCGGGCTCAATAGAAGTGGAAGTGTTGTATAAGTAATATGTAGGTGAAGTTACGTAATATGACTGTGAGTTTCCAGAGTCGACAACATTCATTATACATGATGACGGGGATCGACCGTGACAGGCGGTGATGGACAGGTGAGTCACACTTCCCGGGCATCGACTGAGACACGACAGAAGGACGATCGACCGATGAGTCCTGTCGACCCGACAGATCGACTGCTGAGACAAACGTGTCAAACTCAAGTGGTTTTAACACATGTTAAATGTTGTTTGTACAGTTGTTCTGTATAAAACATCCAGACAATTACACATTTTTTATAATTATACAAAGTTTTTCCTATTAAATAAATTGAGAATTTGTCCATTATTATTATTATTATTATTATTATTATTATTATTATTATTATTATTATTATTATTATTAAAAGAAAATGTCAATTTATAACATCTCCAGAGTATAAAGTTACACCAGTTTCCTGACACCAGTTTTGCCATATTACTCGTACTTAGGATAATTCAACATTTTATTAGTTAAGGTATAGAAGTATGATATAATATATTTATATGTATTTAATATACATGTATTTTACATACATGAATTTATATTTTATATATATATATTATACGTACATTTTTAATGCAAGATTTCAATCAATTATGTCTTACTATTATCATATCTATATCTATAGAAACATTTTGTATAAGGGTAATAAGATAAGTTTTTTTTTTAAGATCTTTAAATAGCAACAATGTAAAAGTAAGGACTTGATTAAGCATGGCAACGTGAAAATTTAAACATTTTGTTTCAAACTTTACGTTAAATCGAAGATTCTGGTATTTTGTTGAACAAAACGTTGTCGAAGAAACTTTTACTGATTTAAATGAACGAGATGACCTTGCGGTTAAACTCCCATTAACTTAAAGTCACATGAACTTATGAATATTCATATAGTCATATGTGGCCTCACAGAGCCATGTGGCGGTCAGTGTCCACGAGTGTCCGGTCCGGAACAAAGCAGACGCCAGGAATCAAAGGAGATAGCGACAAGAGGCGGATAAACCGTCACTCCAAGCATGCAACGGAAATTAACTCCATGACCGGTCCATCAAACAGTCCGTCAGAATACCTGTCGTCCACCCGGCTAATATTCATAATCTGACATCTCAATATGAACTCTGTTTGATATTGAAATTAATCCGTTTTCCGCTGGTATTTTAAGCTGAATAGCTGTGTTTTGATTCTCGCACGCGCACACTAGTGAGGTCGTTCACCTCATGCATTAAGTCAAGGTTTAAAGAAAACAAATATCTGCCGAAGGACGGAATTATTTAAGTTTGAGAATGAATATAATATGATATGGTATAATATAATATAATATAATCTGATAAGATCTGATATAATAAAATAATAATATAATATAATATGATATAATAATATAAATAAAATAAAATAAAATAAAGGTAGTTTGTATTCAGAAAATGATTTTACTGTTAAAATCAATGAAACAGAACTTTGACGAAACCAAACACATACATATGCGAAGTATTTCATGTTATACTGATGTTATATACTGATATATATATATATATATATATATATATATATATATATATATATATATATATATACACTGATTATTTAATAAGTTAAGGCTGTGCAAAAAATCATTAAACATTTGTTATAAAATGACGTTTGAGTTAATTTGTAAATATTTATATTCGTTAACGATTAAACCCGAATACTAATACCATGTGAAGTAATTTTATATATATGGTACATGCATTTGTTAACATATATATATATATATATATATATATATATATATATATATATATATATATATATATATATATATATATATATATATGCTTAGAATAATCTCAATCATTACATGGTCATCAATTAAGTATTTTAAAGAATTTTTCTTACCGATTTGTCGATTTATTTTATAATGTTAATCTATATAATAAAAATAAGTAGTTACCTATGAATATACAGAAGTAGGCTTAATGGTTCCATGTTTAATGGTGTCATGCCATTAGCCATATATATTAGATGTGATCGTTGTAGATGCATGGAATACAATTTGATTTTACAAACCAGACTGAAAGGATGTAAAATAATGTGCCATAAAGTTGAAATATTCTTTGAGAAAATTGAACGAACTGGTGGATTTTAAATCCGGGCAGCCTATATATGAAATATGTTTCCATGAAATAAGTTAATTTTCCATGATATTATCAAAGCCCATGTTATTCAAATGAAACTTCAGAATATATGCCCGTTTGAAAAGTTGATCGAAGTTATCTAAAACGTAAAATCACTTCACATATACTAAGCAGTATTTTACTGTGGAACAGAATATACCTTTACCTAACTGGGTATATTTACTTATTTAAGTGTGTATAGCGGGGAATTTTTTTTAAGTTTTATTCAGAAACTATTTTATTTGTTAGACTTTTAAAATGTGATATGACCACGGTCAGCTGTTATCGTCTGTAAAATTGGATAGAATATGTACATATTGAGAAAGAAGTTTTAAAATATTCAAATTGATTATACTGAAGAATAAAGTTAGAAAATGTGTCACCGTGAAGGGCTGTATGTTCACGGGGTAAGGTTATCATGTATCAAGAAAGGGTCAAGAAACAGCCAAGAAGTCATTTAGAAGCAATTAATTATCAATTAAGGCCATTGAGGACATCAGCTTAAGCGTCACCAATCTGCCCGGGCAGTGATTTGAAACAGTGACCCTAAATCCTGTTTTCTTTAGACATGCATAAACCACGTTAGGTATACAGGGTGTACATCCACCCCAATATTATTCAGAAACATGTCTGCACTGGCTGACAGCGATTCTCCTGGGCGGTCAAAAATCTAACATATGCGGTTCTATGGTCAGTTACATGTTTCCCGGCATGAAAGGACACAATAGAAACCCCGTGAAGATGTGACCCCCGGCCAGTTATCTCAATACGCACCACCCACAGACAGAAACTAATAAATTAAAGTCCGCACGAGTCAGCTGACCTCCTGTTTGACCTTTACTCTGACGATTCAACTCATAAATTACCAGATATTACCAGTGGGTGCAGCTACAAATGAAAATACCAAAACTGTTTGGATTTCCCATCACCCGTGCCAAAAGGCATATCAACAACACTAAATGAGATATGTAACGCTGTTTGTCTACCGGGGACTCTATTGGACAGCTATGGTGGTTCTCAGGTTTTGGAACATCACCCAAACCTGGGGTGTCAAAGGCAGATGTCAAAGCCCTACCAGGACGATACATTGAACCAGAGGGATTCAAACAAATATCATCGCTTATTACACGCTTTTCATAGAGAAAATCATGAATTTATTCATGGGCTTATTTACGGGATTGTAAAGATCCAATTCTTCCCCATATACACAGGGTTGCCGCAACCCCCTTTGTTGAGGACAACGGCCCTTTGAAGTGTAAACACGAACCGTGAGATATGCTGTGACACCCGGAGTTTTGAAAACCTGACACTTGAGGCGGTAGAAACAATGTTTTATATATGTATTACTTGAAAATGTGCTGAAATGACATAAAAAAGAAATACCAGAGGCCCACAGACAGAAACAGCATGCAGTGATATGCAACGATATAGGCGGAGAGTATATACTTAACATGTTGTATTAATTTCTGAGATTATAATCGCCAATGGACACTTTTAAAATTTACTCTTGTTGTGTATTTTTTTCTGTAATTTCCTTGGGAATTGATAAGTACCCATCGCAGTTATTATTTCATTTAAGGAATACGCTTATGTGTAAAGTCCTACTGTAGTGAATTGTCTTCACATTGTTATTGAAACCAATCAGTTATATCAAGATATGGATATATATAAATAGTATATACTGATACGAATGATGTATGATGATTTTGATACAGCCAAATTATATATATATATATATATATATATATATATATATTTCTATACTTCAAAGTGCAAGCTGTTATTGTTAATTACTTCACGTTAATAATTTTTAATTACGTAATTACTATATCACTAACAATTGAATTTGTTTTTGTACGTTATAGTATAAATGTTACAGTATAAACGTTCTCACTTGCAACATGCTTGGAACAAATGTTAAATCTTCAATTGTAAATTGATACAACTTAAAGATAAATTAACTAACATATGCTGAATAACCGTATTTTTAATATGTAAATCAAAGATGCTGACATCTGCGAAACGTGAAGGTATCATTTTCATTTACCAATTTCATCATCACCTTATTTGAACTTTTTTGTATCAATATTGCAACATTGTATCCATTATCTTCACCGTATCAGTGTCACATGTTCACAGCTGTGTTGAAGTGGAAACAAGCTGAAATTTGATATTCAAGATGAGCGCGCGCGCGGGCGAGTAGATCGTTATTATCTAGCCAAACCGCAACTTGATCTATGAAAAGGTCCCAAGTCTAATATGCGATGGCTTGTTTACGGATTAATTAAAAACCGGTATTATAAATAGATATAACGTAGCTATCTATGCGCGGGTAGGAAATTTAACTTACCTGAAATTGTGTATGGGTCGTCATCCGATTTGAGGGGGGTAAGGGAGGGAGGTCCAAACCCCCGACCCCCCCTGGGGAAAACCCCCCACGCCCAGCTATCAGCGTTACTCCGCAAATTAGTAGCACCAGAAGCGGGCGGCGTGCTAGCCACACATCACGGTGCGGCGGTAACGTGCGTATGACACTAAATATGAACACAACTTAAGGGTTGTAGTGAATTTATTCGGCTCATCAAGAAAATATATGGAGAATAGAGGCATGAATGTTACATGGGCCTTTCATCAGTATATCAATACCCGTTACTAAGAAGGCCCCACTATCGCATATAGATGAAGGATGCGCATTTCTTGCCTATATTCTTTGTAAACTTGCCAGCCAGGCTTGATCCAATTAGGGAAATAGCGGGCGTCATTCATTGAGAATCGTTTATATGAAATCCGACCGGGCTAGAGGAATGCGGATGATCCAACTTGATGGGCCGAGTTGGCAAGGGGCTACTTTCCATAGAAATGACCCCTCAACCACCCCAGTGTGAGAAATAGGGGAATTAGTCTATCTGTCTGCGAATACATCAATCGCTCAATCTCTATTACACAGGCAAATTGCACATAGAAATAGCTCTTGATAAGGCCGTTGCGAGCGAAGGAAAATGGATGACGGCCACAATTTCCATCCTGACGGCACCTTTGCTGTTCCGGCCCTGGCTAACTGTTCATTACCATTCAACAGTCGTGTTTACCGGTTTCTTTAACTACACCGGGTCACTGCAGACATCCTGGGCCGCCATTTACAGACCCACTACAAATAAATAAGATACCAGGAACCGTTTAATGGGTGGTTTACTGAAAGCTTCCGAGGTATTCGAGTAGCTGTTGACGCTAAACCAAAATCACCTCGTGATTTATATCAATATTTGTTTATATGCCGGTATGTCTTGTCCGCATTACGCTATAAATGGTTAAAATAAAAAAAATTAAAAGAGATTCTAAATAAAATATTTTCTCTATATACTAATACTGTCTTGTGTCATGCTTATAAAATTCTTTGGATAGAAATAAAAATTGAATTTAATGTAATTGAAAAGTCGCTGTCACAGAATTGAAATTGCTTTCAGTATGGCTTGGTAATAACATTCATCATACAGTCTTACGATATTTTGCATTTATATCAACTGATATAAAAATTAAAGGTACTGAATAAACATAACTCTCTGTTGCATACTCTATACTGTTAATACTGTTTAGGGATTGATCATGTGGGTTGGACCTTTCTAAGACATCCTTAAATACCTTTAATTATAATATAATACCGTTGTCCATGTCATCAACGTAAGTGTTTTTTCGCGCTCTTAGAATTGATGAAAATGACTAAAAATGTATTATTGACCAGTTAAATACCCAAAAGGGGGATACTCGATCGTCTGTACATGCAGCGGACTGAATGACCGTGTCTATATCTGAACTGCGGCCATCTGAACCGCGGACAAAGGGACTGATACATGTACGTACGCATGGACAAAGTATGATGCTACCCCCCCCCCCCCCCACTCCACATAGATTTATACAACATATTCTATATTTACAAGAAAACACATTAACCATGAAAAGTAGTTTATGCAATAAAAAGCAGCCGTTCAAAAAAAATATAAAGGACAATAATCCCTATCTGGAACACATTGTATTTAATGGTCCTGCGTAGTCTTAACTCAAATGAATATTACAGGCTACAAGTTTGAAGCTTCACTCAGAACTATATACATTACTTTGATTTGTTTGAGGTTTTCATGCTTAAACTTTTGACTAGGTAAAGGGTGAACCTGCTTTAACATTGGCTTTGTTTAAGTAAGACCAGGCTTTGGGTCATTAGATCATTGAAGAAGAACAGAGGGATTGTTTCGGCACTTGTCCAAGTGTGGAGGGGGCACCAGTACATGACAACATGTTAATGAGGGGAGTTATCTTACTGAAATCTCAGCCGGGCCTGGCCAGAGGGGAGGAGAACCGGGAATCCTAGAATTGTGACATTACACTGTGTCAGTTCTGGCATGTCACTCTGGGAATCCCCAGACGCTGAAATCTACATGCCCTTCTAGATAATTCGGGGAGACTTGTCAATTTCCAGGAGATGTCGATTTCAGCCTCGCCCAGTGCTGAAACACGATGTCGATCGACTAAGATACATTTCCTGTAAACATCCCATCTGTCATTGCGAATTTACCGCTGGCTGCACCGGCTAACGGTACCTAATGACAAAGCAAATGTGACACATGCGCTCTGAAACCGGCTGACCGCAAACACACCAACTGCCTCCGGTCTGCCGTGTCTTACTGTGGCTTGACTTAAAGAAACACGCAGCACTCAAAGACAATTTTCACTTTTTCAAATAGTTTATAGCGGTTTTAATATCTTCATAGATATTGCTATGTTTATTGAACACAAACTGATAGTGGTAATTATTTGAAACTATTTATTTTCCCCACTTCTTTAGGCCGGACAAATTTTTTGTTTGATAAGGTGCGGGGGTTTGTGACTGTGTGCATAAAGCCATGTACGTGTGTGTGGGTGTTCGTTCGTGCGTATGTGTATGACGGACGGGTCAGATATTATAATTCGTGTAGTGGGTATTAAATAATTCTTTATCAGGGTTTCATGGACAAGATTAATTTGTGTTTGACAAAATGTCTGCAGTGGGGTGCGTGTGTTTGTGTATGTGTGTGTTGGGTCTCATGTGCTGACGAAAAGAAAGAAAATTGCGCAAATAGGACTTGGGGACAGAAATCATAATAGCAATGTAAACAGTGTAATGTTGAAACAAAAAAGTGGTTTTGGAAATTGCGCATGGTCTTATAACACGAACGTGTCTTTTAAAGGTAATTAAAGAATCATTGTTCAAGTAGAATGCTCGTAAGCGGTATACAGGCTATCAAAAGTACTGTACATTTATACTATATATAAATATAAGTAAACTAGTTCCGATCAATACAGCTATTCGCAAAGGTCTGTCTGTATGTCTGTATATCTGTCTGTCTCTCTCTTTCTCATCCCCCCCTCTCTCTCTCTCTCTCTCTCTCTCTCTCTCTCTCGCTCTCTCTCTTTCTCTCTTTAAGACACACACACATACGCTTGCACAGGCAAAAATGTTCTCATTAAATATGCATTAATATTATTTTTTTAATGCAAACACGTCCTCCTGTCCTTAACAAGAGTTAAGCTATAGCCATGCATGATGGTATAACTTAATTATTTTAAACAACAACTCAAAAAATCTACTGAAGTCTGCTCTTCATCCAGTGGCCCATCCATGTATGATTGTCAGGTCTCACCCCGCCCCTTCGTATCTAATAATTTTAGTGTTACTTCGGCTGCCAACTTTAAGTTATACATATTGGGTTAAACTGTATTTCCGTTACACTTCTGAGGACAACAGCTATATAATAGATTCATTCCTTCGGCACGCACCCACGTGGGCAGATTGCAAATTACTTTTATTTTGCATTGGAATGTAACAGTTACAGGTATAACCTGCATATTTACAGTTCCCAGTCAGCCAGACTGTGCCCCCGTGTCATTCAAAGTGGAATTCGATATTTACCAAAGGTTAACACGAATGATAAAATCCAACTTCAAATCTGCTTGAATTATAAACCGTCGGGTCTTTGTTTTGGGGCATATGAAATCAACGGTCTTTATCAGGGACAGATATCACTGCCTTGAAATATATGAGTAAGCATGTTTTCGTCAGTCTAATTTTAGTGTACATAGGTTGTACAGTATATTTACCAGTAAAAGATAAAATTGTCAGAAAGCACATATTTTAGTATAGTCCTATATATAGATATATAATAAAAAAAGGGTAAGTGTAGCCTCGCTCTTCTATATAACAATTGATTAGTTTTCAAACGTTCTTGAAATTTTTAGTAAATTGATTCGAAAAAATGGCCAATTAGTATACCAGGAATTTCAAAGAAACGACCATTCTGAAATTTTAAGACGATTATATAACCTTAAAGGCTATGTGAAAAGCAGTGGGTTAACGGCATGCATGTGTTTTCCACCCGTATATATATATATATATATATATATATATACATAAATATATATATATATATATATATATATATATATATATATATATATACGTACCATAAACGCATGCACGAATACGCTGACGCACCCACGGGTTACATGTATATATGGTTATACATGGGCACCCGTCAGCGCATGATAGTAAAATACGTATCGCGCAGTACAAGACGGGCAATCCGTAATGGGATGGATTTCGACGGGTGACAAATGAACGAAGTCAGACTTTACTTCTACGGATGACAAATGAACAAAGTCGGAATATTTTTTTTTAAGGGTGGCAAATAAACGAAGTCGGACATTCCTTCTTCGGACTTTACTTCCACAGGTGACAAACGAAGTCGGACTTTACTTCTACGGGTGACAAAGGAAGTCATATACTTTACTTCTACGGGTGACAAACGAGTCAGACTTTACTTCTACGGGTGACAAACGAAGTCGGACTTTACTTCTACATGTGACAAACGAAGTCGGACTTTTCTTCTACGGATGACAAAGGAAGTCATACTTTACTTCTACGGGTGACAAACGAGTCGGAATTTACTTCTACAGGTGACAAACGAAGTCGGACTTTACATCTACGGGTGACAAACGCAGTCAGAATTTACTTCTGCGGATGACAAATAAACGAAGTCGGACTATATTTCTGCGTGTGACGAAGGAAAGAAGTGAAATTATACCTATACAGGTGACAAATGGACCAAGTCGGACTATATTTCTACGTGTGAAAAATGAACGAAGTTGGACTTTACTTCTACGGATGGCAAATGAACTAAGTCGGACTTTCCTTCTTCAGACTTTATTTTTATGGGTGACAAATGAACGAAGTTGGACTTTCCTTCTTCGGACTTTATTTTTATGGGTGACAAATGAACGAAGTTGGACTTTCCTTCTTCGGACTTTATTTTTATGGGTGACAAATGAACGAAGTTAGACTTTCCTTCTTCTTACTTTATTTTTACGGGTCACAAATGAATGAAGTCAGACTTTCCTTCTACGGACTTTATATATATATATATATATATATATATATATATATATATATATATATATATATATGGTCTCAGACTGCTTTCTTATTCATCAAAATATGTATAAAATTTTTATAAATTTATGCCTGAGTGGGTATTATAACTGAATTCTGCCCTAGAAAGATATTTTCACGGAGCAATAAAATACATGTATTTCAAGAATTATATATCATATACAAAAATATATTCTTTGCTCAGTTATGCGATTGTTAATGACACTGAATCAGCTAAGTCTTCAAGTGTGTAATGACGTCATGCCCCTCGAGGTGTTTTACCTTTTCATGCATATACAATTAAGGTATATATACCTTATGTCGATTTATTATTATATTTTGATGATAAATGACGCCATTTCTTACTTTTCACATATTCAATGACGTCATGCCTTACATGTTACTTATTATTTTCAGGTATTCAATGACGTCATTCTCCTACAGACGTGAGATTACATAAATTATCTCTGTTAAAAATTGTGAAATATAATTATCTGGTTTCATCTATCATTTCTTCATTTGTTCGAATATAGTCGTAATTTACTTGTTCCTTTGCATATACATGTATAACATATCATGTTATTAAGAAAAATCTTCATACACACATACATGCAATTCTTTCACGAGGTATGTAAATGTAGCTGCGTTGCACTTTGACCATGTTTAACAAGCAAATACACGAATGCGTTGAGAAACATATTGTAAAACTCAAATCATAAACATGTATAACGGAACCCGTACATAAGATCTTTGTAAAATACCTTTTCCATTATGTATATCACATATCAGTTATCTGTTCGCAATGTCAGTGAGCCAATTTTCTTTATATAACAAAGATTTTCTTACAATCCAACTTCATTCTAAGCCTTGCCGGTGGGAAGAGGATGCTTATACTAAGTTATATCAGTTGATGAGTTTATTTATATATCCAATTTTGTATCAAACTTTTCTGATGGTTGGCTTTCTTATGTTCCTGGAGGGCAAAACTATATCGATTTTCTTTTTGTTTTTGTTTCCTTTTTTTTTTGCATCTCTCATTTTCTGTTTGCGCTGATCTCCAATATAGCTGAGTTTGAAAAGCTGAAAATGGGGCACAATATTAGTCTCAGGTCACTAATTTGCACCTTATATTTTGTTTTTACCTTGACCTAATTCCCAAGGTTATACTGATATCTCCACTATCGAAGAGTTATGGATGTTGATCGCTTGGTGATTGCATACCTCTAGTTTGACTCGCCGATCGGGACCTCGAGACTACATATTTATACCTATTTTTCAACTACCCCTTAATGCCAGAGTCAATGTTTCCTATAATTATCACCGTTGACGGTCTAGTGGTAACAGTCTCGGCTCTCTCTTCGCTGGTTAGCAAGGTCCGATTCCCAGCAGAGCTATAACTATGGGAGAGTGGGTTGTATTAGCCCGTCTTTCTCTCTCTCTCTCTCTCTCACTCTCTCTCTCTCTCTCTCTCTCTCTCTCTCTCTATATATATATATATATATATATATATATATATATATTCATTTAAAATAAATAATTTTAAAGTATAACCCTCCAAAAGTTGTTGGTTATAGATTGCTATTCCGGACCTAAAACGAGAAAAGCAGTGTGGGCAATGTAAACCTCTTTTGTTCAGAAAATAAATTAGTAAACAGTGAATGCACAGAAACCCAGAATTTCTGTATGGTACAGAAAAGCGACCCAGATAATTTCGCTTAAAAACCGATAGTATAAGACTGAAATCAAAACCTACGTGGCCTAGCCCGAAATCGACGAAAAATGATCCCGAGACCTACATCAATGGTATATAGAAATTAGGCGGCGGGGGTTTGTTTCTCATTCTGAATTCCATTATACAATACTTAGGGGGATGTTACAAAATTCTGTTGTATTGCTGGTTCACGTTGATACTATCATCACAGAGTGTTGGAATTTTGAAGTTTTCAGAGCACGTGAGTTCTTATCATAATTCCTTAAATATATGATATATATTATCATTTTGAGCGGGTTTTGTTTTTTAGAGCACATGGGTAAAAAAATGTGTTACTGGAATTTTTCATAATGGTTGAAGGAGTGCTGACCAGTGAAATTATGTCTATAGTCAGAAGGACTTTCGTGCCAAAGAGAACCTTTAGACACAGCAGTTTTGAGCCCTCGGGTTTTACAACCAAAGAATAAACTCCATGATGACTGACACCTTTACAAGAACATTTATTTTTAATATCGAAATGCATGCTCGCGATATGCATGAAAAGTACTAGGGTTTATCACACTTATACAACTAAAGTGTGTCATAAAATAATTTCACTGAAGCTTATTTCAGAGCACTTGCATGGATTCACATACCCTTATCGCTAATATAACTTATAATTCTGTGTTGGAGCTGTTTTCGTTTTACAGAAATAATCATAACAATATATTGAGTGTCCCTCTTTCAGAGCACCGGGTGGTATTTAGTTTCTGTTGCAAAAATATATCATGAAAACATATTGCAAGAGATCCTGTTAAGAGAGACTCGAACCTAATGTAGCGTATTATCCGTTCTTGCGTCGGGACAGGAGAGGATTACCCGGGTGCCGAGTTTACATACGCAGTTAACGCAGTTTCTGATAGATGGCGCTGCGATAGCCTCTTCGCGAAATTATGTGAGACTCTGAAAGAATTATGGTGGAACATGGAAAGTAATTCCTTTAGGAAACACTTGACGTCGCTCTCGACACTTCTAGGCCACAGAGGAATTGTGTGTGAACGGTTTGATGCCAACACCGTCAAAGTCAATTATACTATACCGATATATCATAAAAAATAAAATATATCATACGCACATTGGACGTATGCTTGCTTCAGATCAATGTAGTTTTGATGTTCAGTACTAAGCTTTAAGACAATATATGTGAGTGGTATTTCAGAGTCCCCGAGTTTTATAATGCTCATTACTAAAATATAACAGCACATTGAACTTATGTTTTTCCCAGAGCATGGCCGTTTCAATGCTCATTTAAACACTAAAATTAAGTGAAGAGTGTTTGAGTATACGGGTTTTTCTGAGCAATGGGTTTAGTTCTAACGCTTATTACAGAAATATATCATAATAGACACCGGAACGGTATCCCTGCCTCATCCCGGAGTGCATGAGGTTAATTATAAACAGCTAGAACAAACATTCTCGGACGCGTTAGAACTGTCCTCACAGGGCCGGGCCAGACGGCTGTAATGAGCTGAATATGTAAACGTCGCCGGACGTGAGACGGCCGGCCCGGCCCTTGGGCACACCGACCAGCAAACTTAAGTAATGTATACTGCAGAGTGCTAATCACGCCCATATACTGACTCTCTCGACCTTAAGTGTTAAAATTATACGCTTTTACATCTCAGTCCATTTTTTTTTAAATTTAAATTTAAAAAATATCTTCGGTTCATAAACCAAGCCCAATTTTTTACATCCCTCAGCAGACTACGAGTGTTTAAAGTCTTTTTTCATATATCTTCACATTGTATCATATATATATATATATATATATATATATATATATATATATATATATATATATATATATATGGGTCCCTGCGTCATTTTCAGATCTGAATTAATTCAAATGTGATAAAGAAAATAAGGAAAATACTGGGTTTATTATCCGATAAAAAAACGATGTCAGTCTCATCCGATTCACTTCACGTTCAAGGCCTATTCATTCTTGCAGTTTTCCCCAGCCTCCTAGAGAATACTAGTATATGACCATAGCAGCCAGATAATCGGCACTAGAAGAATATTCATTTTACAGTTGCCTGCCAGTGCCAATGACACTCACTCCTTGCATGGAGTACATAGAGATGTCATGCTGCATGTCTTTGCGCGGATTTGGATCTGAATGGGATTCGAACCCGCAATCTTGCGGTCACAATTCCATGCAGCACTCCAACCATTCTAAATACAATACAGTAAACGGTATTTTCAATGTGTATTCCATTAAGCATATCGTATATAGCAAAAGGCATATACAAGCGGTGTACTTAATTATAATATTGACATGGGACTTGTTACATCTGGGATTTAGTGTGTACTCAAAATGGCAGCCCCCATGAGAGGTTTCGAGAAACTGCATCAGAGAAATAAACCGGTCAGGGTTCGATGAGGGGGCAGAGATACGGAGGATTGTAGGATTCAGACTATAGATTATTTTTAGCAGATGTATACTACTTTTATACAAAACACACTCTATCTATAGGGAAAACAGGTGCACATGTCTAAATAGTAATAGGATGGCTCCATGTCACGTGTATACTTTAGATCTGCCTAATAAGATTTGCCAGATGGCTATGCTTGTAATACTGTGGAAATAAATAAGTAAAAATGTTCAACCCAACATGTTTATAGTTACAGTAATTAGTAAATACAGCTATATAGTGTTTATTTTTTGTAGCATACATTGTCAAGATTCAAGTACATAACATAGAGATCTATTTTCATTACTGCTATATGCATACATATTCATAGTAAATCCTAAAAATTATATACGACCGTCATTGAGACCTCTATGAAGTTGTCGCATTTCCGAGGTGGTCGCAAATCGAGGTCTTATTTAGTGAAAAAGAATTGGGACCCTTGAAAAATGGTTTTGGTTTCAATGTGGCCGCTAAACGTATAAGCTGGTCGTTCGTAGAGGTTTTATACCATACTATACAATTAAAACAAAGGACATTGAAACCTTTGGTATATTTTATGTGGTAAATAGAGTAAAAAGCTAAATGGATAATTCCAGGTCACTGTATAATTAATGAACACTATAGTTTCATAATGTCATTGCCCAGGTGACAGGACAGCTTTTCATGTATGCGCTTGCATCAGTTTTTAGTTTACAGACAACAGAAGTTAAAGGTCTCCATGAAGGCTGTGAGCTCAAGTGCAATTTATAACCTTTGTTAAAAATTAAAAAGGATTAATAACATTGTATATTAATTGATTACTTTGTTAAAATTTTATCAAACAAGACAGAATATCATTTTGTGTAATTTTAAATGGCTCTGGTCGAGTGATATGTTTTAAATGTTTAAAGGTCTGTTTCCATGTGCGCGTATATGCGTATATGCGTAAACTGGCAGACGTATATATTTGTACCGTGGATCGAGCAGGCCTTCCATAAAAAGATAGTGAAATAACGTCATTTTACCCTGAATCCCTGAGTTCACGCAGACCCTACTCATGAAAATCTCTCCTGTGGCGATTTACACGCATATACGCACATACGTATATACGCACATACGCATATACGATGACGGACACATGGAAACACCCCAGTTTCAAAATCATATGAGCGATTTTTTCACGCATATACGCATATACGCATATAAGCACACATGGAAACGCTGCTTTAAGGGTGCACAAACAAATTGAAATCTCACGTTATATGCATGGTATAACAGTATCATGAGATAGCGTTTATTATAACATGTTCGTTTACGGGCGTGTTTTTGTGGTTTATATGTCTGGAAATATCTTAACATATGACCCAAGTTTTATTTATACTGACTAAGAGTTTAGGGTTTTATGCATGTGAATAGGGGCAAGCAGGTATCAAGCAATTAATGGCAGACATTACATATATTTATATAGCTGTAAAACGGAAGTGTTTGGGAAAAAAACCACTCATATATATCATTACCTTTGGACATGCATATGTGTAGATATATACATGCAGTATAATATATACACATACATGGGTATGGTTTTTTTATGTATCTCTCCCCGGGACGGAGGAAATACCTACATGGGGGGGGGGGGTTCTTATAGGTCCCCCGGAGTGCAAAATTGACGAGAAATGTTTTATATTCTTTTTTTCTGTTCCGTTTGCGCTGATTTTCCAAAACTTACCTTTGGTCTTTTTTTCCGGGTTAATGGTTACATATAACAAACTTATACCTGTTACTTATTTTTTACCATGACTTAATCTTCAAGATCGTGCATGAGAGGGGAAGTTTCCTTACGACTTAGAGGGCAACGATTGTCGACCTCAAGAACCGTACATGTTTTTCACTCTTTTCTGCCTTTCTACAGAAAGTCTGAATGACACTATACCATATAAATAAAAAGTTTCTAATATGCAAAAAATGTAAATTCGACGTCAAAATAGCTGCTGTTGTCCCTGCATGTCATGCAAGCATATATGACGATTTGGAGAGTATATATATGATATACGTATCGCGAGCAGAATTTACGATTTAAACATCAACGAGCAGAATTTATGATTAAAACATCAACCAGCGCCAGAGGAAACAGACTGACAATGTATAGCTGCAGGCGTATACATGCATGCACATGAGATGAATAAAATACATTAACATGTAAATACATCATGCACTTGCTCCCACCGAAAATTATTATATGGTGATTCTGTAATGTTGAGTGTTGAGTATATACTTAAGAGTGTTTGAGTATTCTTTGTTCGGTATAATGTGTAGGTTTTCAAGCTGATATAAGGTTTTGATTCATGGAATATTAAATTAAGGATAATTCGGTAATAAATGTAAATTCACCTCATTTAATTAATATTAAAATGTATAGGAAAAAAAGGCATGAATTGCATGAAGCAGTAACTCAACTTTCTACGTAAGTGGTCCTTCTTATATTTTATACGTTCAGAATCATTGTTTATCTGCATTGAGTACATTCTACATAAACATGTATATATATGTATATATATATTAACACATATATAAGGTATATATACGTTCATATATTTGTGTAAGTAAAAAAACACCAAACTTACTTTTTTTATGAACGTGGTGGAAGGCGAGTTATCTGTTGTTTAGCCGGCTGCGTATTCATCAAATACAAAATAGTGTTTTCAAAAAGGTACAAACTGCATGCACAGCCAAAAATAGTATTTGTTCACATATTGATATATCGGCATAAAATAATGTATTCCCGCGTCCATATCTTATAATCGTTTGATTTATTGTGGTTATTATATTTAAAATGACAAGTCGTTCTTATATCTTATATCCAAGATATTCTTAAAAAAATATATATAATGTAAAATAAAACATTTGTTGGAGAATGTATATATAATGCATAAATATATATATATATATATATATATATATATATATATATATATATATATCAGGCTGCCAAACTATACGAAAACATGAAAATTGATATATTCATTATTTCGATAATTGAGACTCATATATATATATATAGGTCGCTTATAGTTTTAAGAGTATATAACACCTATTATTTTATTAATACTTATAAATATTTCGTTTAATATTTATATATATATATATATATATATATATATATATATATATATTCGATAATATGAGCGTATCAAACTGTAAAAAACTCGAAAATATCCAATACGAGGCTGCTAAGCTGGTCACAGGAGCACTTCCAACGACCAGTTATGATAAACTTTTATCTGAACTTGGCTGGCATACATTAGAAAGCAGACGAACAAAATCTAAGCTATGTTTATTCTATAAGTTATATCATGGTCTGTGTCCAGTGTTCATGTCACGATTAGTGTGTGCGTCAGTCCCAGACGTTACACCTCGGAACCTAAGAAACGCTAGTGACTTTCGCCCGCTACGTGCAAGAACTGAAAAATACAAATCGTCGTTCATTCCATCTTGCACAGTCCTATGGAATTCATTAGATGCGTCATTAAAAATGCAGCGTCATTAAATTGTTTTAAATCTTCTCTAAACAGATACCTTGGCTTAGAGTCAGACCCCCCATTATATTATAGTTATGGAAAAAGAAAGCAGAATATTTTAATTTCAAGACTTAGGCTCGGCCATAGCTGCCTCCAAGATCATCTATATAGACATGGCCTGTCCGAAATTAATCAATGTCCACACTGTGGAATGGTTGAATCATCTGTTCACTTCTTCTTAATGTGTCCATACTAATGAATCGCACGACAACTGCTGCTAGAGCAATTACAAAATATAATCTCTGATATAATAACTTCTTTCATTTCAAATCCAGGAGGACAACAAACCGATAAATTAATGTCTATCTTGTTACATGGGTCATCAGATTTCAGTATAATAGTCAATAAGTGTATACTTGATCACGTCTACACATATCTTAAATCATCAAGACGTTTTTTATGCTGAAAATGTCATGAAATGTAATTGTAACTGTGATATATTATCTATATTTTTTAAACATCTACCAGGGTCAATACCTTTAATCACTGAACTTTGTTCTTGTATTTCAAATGTAAATTGTCAGACTTTGCTGATTGTTCATAACTTATCTTCTATAAGTATGATGGATACATCATATTATGCATGATCGATAACAGATTTCATCGGTTTTGATATCTCAACATATTATTATTGAATACATATCATATATATTTGCATATTATTTAGATATTCATTGATATATTGTTATAACAGATTTGTTATATGCACAATTCTCCTTAATTGTTAGACATTTGTATATTGTATCTCCTGTTTGTAAGTTTGGAGAGTACTTATATTAGCGCTTATAAGCGCTACTTGTACAATCCAAAAGAAATAAATATGTTTAAACCATATAACGTCAAAATTATGCCTCAGCTATATGTCGCAGCGTTAGAAAGTCCTTGCTAGCATGCCGTTACATTTATCATCTTGCCATACAAGGTGTATATATCAGTTGAATATTTAACTTATCAGAGAGATAAAGATAACACAAGAGTGCTTTTGGTGACATAGACACCTTCATTGAATTCATTTTCTGATGAAACGGGTGGCCTGAAATCATTATGCAGGGCGCGTGTAGCCAGGCCAACCATTTGCACGGGACCTCAAATATATGTATCTATTATCAGCTCGAAACACAGGAAATATTACCTGGTCTTTATCATGTTCACATGTTCATGTGCGTTTTGTACTGCGTTACCAAACCTCGAGTAACAGGAATAAAGGTGAGGTAAATGACACCGACGCCCACTTGCCAATGACTGGAAGATAGGTCACGTGACGATGCAACACACGTAAAGTTTCTTATTATGAAATTCTAGTTCTATCTAAAGACCGCTTCTTCGGCTATACTATTTACACCTCTCTCTCTCTCTCTCTCTCTCTCTCTCTCTCTCTCTCTCTCTGTGTGTGTGTTTGTGAAGATCGATTACGCAGTATGTTGGTTTCCATCAGGAAACTTACACAACCACATGTACCTTAGCCGCGTGCAACAATGAAAATCTGGCATATTTACTATATTATGTATATATATTATTTTGTCAAAAACCCTCAGCTTTGCATGCATGCATGCGTTTCCTTGGCATTTGCATTCATTGTCTTCCTTTGTTATAATAACTTGTGCCAAAAAAATCATGAAAACTGAAAATATATCATTATATATTATATATATTGACAAAAAAATGACAACAGTCTGAATTAACCATGCATGCCTACATTAAAATATATGTAAAACTTATGTATCAACCTGTTTCCAGATTTAGAATAAGAATATGTATAACCTTATCTTTCAAATTATTATACTATATATATAGTATAATTAAATTTGAAATATCTTACATTCGTTTTACAAAAACTTAATACCTTGTTCCGGTCTGAGATAGGCCTCGCTAAAGCCCTATAAGATTATACCTCCTGCCTATTGTAATATACTTGTGCATATATACGTCTTTGTTCCGAAACAACTAATATGTCCAAATACAACTGTGTTAATATATTTTTTCAGTTGTTTTTTGTAGTCTAACCGGCATTAAGTTAGTATTCTGTGCAAAGATGTATTAATGAATATATAACAATAAGAACGGTTTATATTAAGACGGATCGGATAAACTAATCTATATTAATTTTTATGTCATTTTATAGTGTTTACGTATATAACTTGACGTCATTCACAACAATATTTCAGCCATGGGGCCACACTTATATCAATGATAGTTAAATCTTCATATTGGTGTTTTTGATGGCTTAAACCAAGTATTGATTATTTTGTTTACTCTTTCACTGTTATTTAAATGTTAGTCTAAAACATGATATACCTATGCGACACTCCATTTTCATACATCAGAATATTTGCAAATAACATTGAAATATTAATATTAAATTATATCAGACTTTATTACATGTATATCAATATAGTAAAAGGCGGTTTTATGGATTGAACCAATGTTTTTAACCTATAAGTCCATATCAGGTGACCCTCGGACACTGCATGCACCAAACAGATAAATCGATTTTAACCCACCGACCACAGCATATTATTTATAATTTTGACTGATGTATGCCCTTAAGCACGTGAAATTTTGGGGGTTTTATTAATCACAGATCTATATCTCTATTTTGTACATTTCAAAGGTTGCCGTGGTTCGCACGTGAGCGCTGCATGCCACATGTCCGTGTCGATTTCCTCGGACGTTTGCTTGTTTCTTTCATGGACGACGTCGCTTTTTATGCCAAGCAGCTGCAAAGGGAGACTCGTTCGCTGGATGCAGAAGGCGTAAAGCCGGGTTTTATAGACAAGAATATATAAAAATGACCCCAAATGCCAAAGGTATCTATCAACCAATGTGGTTGCCATGTATAGTATAGTTAGTCGGGCAACCACGTGCACGAAGAAATATGAATGAATTGGGCAGATGTTTTCTTTATATTGTCTGGCTATTATAAAAGCAATATGACGTTTTCGACAATCTATGTGTTGAGTCACATCGGTGATTTAGACTATAAAATGAAAACAAAAGAATAATGTTTTTGTATGACAGCATATATAAATCATATGTCTGCACATGCATATATTGTTCGAGTTTTCCTTAATTGTGTATTTAGACTATTATAGCAGCCGTCAAAAGTGTCCATTTCGCACATAAATTATACTTTTCTTTAGCTTTTGGAGTCGAATTTTCCTTTTTATAACGTCTATTAAGTATGTATTTGTCTTTGTTCAAGGCTATGGAAAGGTACGTCTTCATTTCAATAATTCATATATAATCAGTTGAGTGTCTCTTGATAAATATATATACGGTTTTGTGTGTTTTTTTAACGAAAATATAACTTAACTACTATTAAATATAAAAATTTTAAAATTTGAAGTCAGGAAAAATTACATTTGAAATTTTGGAGATGAAATATAATCTACTTAATATGAAATTCTGCCTTCTATGTAATTTTCATTCCTTGGAAATATTTTTTTCCCCAAATCGATATTTATTTGATATATATATATATATATATATGTGTGTGTGTGTGTGTGTTCACTTATATGTCGCAATGCATGATCAGACAAAGGACCATCTAAAAGCCATGACATTTATGGATACAGACTGTTATATTAGAATAAGTTATTTTAAGTGAAATAAAATGTTTAAATATATTAATATACATGAAGTTTCCATTATTTAGTAAACGAAAGTCTCCATATATATATATATATATACATATATATACATATATATATATGTCATATATATAATGTAGAGCATATGCTGAGCTTCCCGTACAGGGCCAAGTGCCAGCTTGCAGTTAAATAATATCAAGCTTTTATCAAGATTTTCTGCGTACCTGCGTACCTGCGTACCTGGGACACAACGGTTTTGTAAACGTAAAACTAAGATGCTTAGGAATTTAGATGTGCCCTTTTTAATTTATATATATATATATATATATATAACACAATTCTCTATTGAAACCGTAGACACATAATATTCTTAAGTAAAATAGAAATATATGTAATACCTTAAATATTATGTTAGTTAAATTATAGTTGTGTCATTATTATAAGCATAAGGACATAAGGCATGTATACATTATATATTATATACGTATATGAAAATAGGAAACATAAAATCCTTTTGTCAGTACTGTCTATAAATGAGGGTAAGCAGTTTCCATCTTCCTATATCAGGAGAGCTCTACTTCTCTTCTGCCATAACCCCCGAGTTCCGCAGTCTTGTTTAGTAAAATTTTATCTCATAACAAAGAATGGGTGCTGTTGCCATCTCTATTTTGAACTTGTATCGACGGGATGATAGTAACAAATCTCAACATATGCCGGGTGCGAATATCCCGGTAGCTGTATGTTTAAAGTTTAATAATAGCTGTGAAATCTTTTTTGAATAAATTTGTCAACTGCATCCACAAGTGACATTTGTTATGGTGGTTTAAACTTCCGCCAGGTGGCAGGAGCGGCTTGATTAAATTTTGGGCCCGTTGGCTAAGAATACTTTAATTTAATAACCCGCCGCTAGATGTCAGCCTTTCCCTGGACCCAGTGCGTGTCCCTTTGGTTCATCTGAGTTGTTCGGGATCTTACCCGGCGATAATTCGTCTTTCTCTTAAAAAAAGAGGTAACAAAACAGTTACATTCTATTTATTTCTAAACACAGCTGGGGAATCTGAGAAATTAAGATTCTTTGAGTACAAAAAATCCTCAAGAACCTTTCAAATTTTTACAAAAAACTGGATAGATTGAATTAAATTCAACATTGATCCGGAAAAGCCTGACCGGTTGCACAAGACAGTTCAAGGAAAAATCTTCATTCAAATTTTAGTTACAGTTTAGAGAATAGCAAATTATATTTCTCTGTCAATCTTGTAACAGGACTCATAATTACAGCTGTTACAGACAGAAAGCTCCAGATTTACACAAAAACAGACCTCTAGAGAATCTCCACAGAGACATGCAATGAAACAACTGTAACTTAAATTCTCTGACTTATGGTCTCTGACTTACGGGGCGTTAACACAGGTTTAAGGAGCTCAGAACTGTTATCACAGAAAAAACTAATGGCAAAGTCTATTTTCCCAGTGATGACTGGTTAGATTGTCATATAATTTTGTGTGCATAATCATTTTTGGGAATTATAGCTGTTGTTTAAGATTGGTATAACCATCTATTGTTCACAACTTTAAAGCATTTTACTAGTGTTTTAGAAAGTGAGCTATCATTGAGACTCTGACCCTTGATGAGACACAGATCGAAAGCATCATACCTGGGATGTCCAAACTCCAAAGCGGGAAGATTCTTGTAACATATCGGCTTCAGTGGCTCAGAGGTAGTGCACAGGACTCAAAGCCGGGAGATTGTGAGTTGGAATCAAAGCTAGGCGGTGATATTTTTCCCGGTCGGCCCACACCCATGCAGGTCGAGCGCTCTGCAGGCTTAATGGGAAGGCCGTGCCCAACGGCCGTGTTTCACTCACAAACGAGTGCGAGGGTTCCTCGGTGGTATTACCCAGCAATGGGCATTACATGTATTACGCACCTAAGGCCCGCAGGTGCAGTAGTTACCGGGCCTGGTTGACGCCAGGATATAAAATAAGAGGAAGCGTGTGATACTGCCCTGTAACTTTGTCCGAGACCGGAATGGAATGGAATGGTGGTTACTTCGACCCCCCCCCCCCCCCCCAAAAGGCTGTTACATCAAATAAGGCACGATGACCTTACAGGCAGCTATTCAATTATCTTTTCTGTAGAATTTATGTGATTTCTGATTTGTACAAAATCCATGCAGCCTGAAGTGGTGGTTGTATATGTGCTGAAGTTAAAAGATTTTTTGTTGCAAAACGCTCTTTGCAAAACGCTGATTTCCTGTCAGTTGTCCTTGTTTAATATGTATTACTTTACGGGCCCCGACATGTTACAAACACATAAATATAAACAAAACGAATAGCCGGTGTGCATTGGGATCGGCGTTTCCTGGCATATATTTCTAAAAGGTTCAAGGGATCATCTCTAGCTAATAGACGTCAGATATCGGAATAGATCCCATTTAAGTAATGAGCTAAATTCTGCCGGCTGTCTTGGTCCATTGGTCATTAAAGTTAGATAAGATTCGCTAGCTAGACAAATTTCAAGTTTCTGGATTTTACCTGTCGCCCAAAAGCCTAATATGAAACGAAAAATGATAAGTACACGCGGTAAAGCAGTATATAGTTCTCGGTTTATATTAATTATTCCTGTTCTTGCCACAATTCCTCCAAAGAAACAAATAACATGTATTAGTCATGGAAAATTTGTATACGTAAAGGTATTTTTGAAAATGAATTCAACTTTGTGTTGAGGATATGCATGGTTTCAAGAATTGTCGAACTTTTTGTATCCTTCGAGCAATTTGGCAAAATATTACGTTTTTTTTTTTGGTCTCGATTTGGCAATTATTAAATAAAAATTTCGCCCTCTCCATAGGTCAATTTATTTGTGTGCGTGCGTGCGGTGAGCAAATTTATTTTTAGCACCAACATAGGATCGGCTTAGTCAAGGCACAGTGTTTCTGTATGTGATTTTGATATTAAACATGTTCTCTCAATCAAAATGTCTAGTTTTCATAGATATAGAATGCCACAGATACGGATATACGTTTCAACCTGTCTTCCAAAAAATGTCCTTATACTTCTTAAAACGTTATATTTGACAATGAACCATGGTTTCTTAAACATATTGCAAAATGCCTCATATATATAAAAGAAACAGGTTGTTATATCGATCATAATTCTGTTGCAATAAATTGATACCAGACTGAGGGTGACATTATCGTTTCAAATTAAAGGGCGAACATTAAAAAAACTTGATAAAAATAAAATGGTATTGCAAGCCTTATTTGAAACCATGACATTCAGTAAACTACAAATAAATGTTTAAAATCCCTGGATTACTATTTTTCATGTCCAAAACTCATTTCTTCTTTTTCTTCTTCTTCTTCTTCTTCTTCTTCTTCTTCTTATTATTATTATTATTATTATTATTATTATTATTATTATTATTTTCATCATCATCATCATCATCATTATTGAGTCCAAGATCCTCGTGGCCAGACTTCTTTATATTACTTCCGGAATCCAAAATTTCGGAAATGCTTCAACATTCCTGTTCTACCGGAAGTTACATTAACGGACAGCTTGGACGGGGATACGTGTCTTGTTATATATTTATTATGAACAAGCTCTATGAGTTTTTTTCCTAAAAAAAACCGGTATACCCCCTTATTTTTATTGATCTGCAGGTTGTTTATGGTTACGCGTTTAGTATAAGAGACGCAGGATAGATGGCGACACTGTCCGGTCGACACTTGCATGCAGCAACACCATTAATATGTTTTAACCGGAGAGTTCTGTATTTCAACAGTAAACACAAAAAAAGTCAAGGGTATACTGGCATATTAATTAGTGTGAACCAGTCGCTGGCCCCTACTTCCAACCAAACAATATTTCTTCCAAAGTCAGGGTTTAGAGTTTCATCAGAAGTGAATATTTTGAACAGATGGAGCGCTAACAGGTTGGCCACCTAGAGGTCGTTAAAATTAAAAACCAATCATTTCCAGCTGGGGATTTTGGGATGGTCGGAATTACGTCTTAGTTGTCAAATTTCAAAAATTAAAATTTGTTGGCCAGCCAAAATAATCAAAACTAGATGTAACTGGACCATGATCGTCATAGGGCCCCACAGTGAGAAATGGTGTATTTAATGGTACTTGAAAACAGTAGTAAGAAAAGCTTATAAAGACCTGCTGTTGTTAAGGTGTAAAGACACGGACCATTAAAGTGGTCCCATACTGGAATCTCAACAGGTCTGTAATTCAATAGGTCTGGGGCCCTTATAGGTACCATTGAATCAACCCTGTGAATTGGCATAACAAAATCAGTGATGAGGCTGTGGCGGCCATATTGGAATTCTGACAGGTCTGTAATTTGATAGGTCAGGAGCCCTCATATGTACCAATCATCCCTTTGAATTTGGGAAAACTGAAGCATTCTGTTGTTGAGATATCGCGGGCAAAAGAAAAACAGTGATTGGGCAGAGGTGGCCATATTTGAATTCCGAAAGGTCTGTAATTCAATAGGTCTGGAGCCCTCATATGTACAAATCTTCCCTGTAAATTGGGGGAAAGCTGAAGCATGGTGTTTTTGAGATATCGCGTGCGAATGTAAATCAGCGATTGGGCTGTGGTGGCCATATTGGATTTCCGACAGGTCTGTAATTCAATAGGTCTGGGGCCCTTATAGGTACCATTGAATCAACCCTGTGAATTGGCATAACAAAATCAGTGATGAGGCTGTGGCGGCCATATTGGAATTCTGACAGGTCTGTAATTTGATAGGTCAGGAGCCCTCATATGTACCAATCATCCCTTTGAATTTGGGAAAACTGAAGCATTCTGTTGTTGAGATATCGCGGGCAAAAGAAAAACAGTGATTGGGCAGAGGTGGCCATATTTGAATTCCGAAAGGTCTGTAATTCAATAGGTCTGGAGCCCTCATATGTACAAATCTTCCCTGTAAATTGGGGGAAAGCTGAAGCATGGTGTTTTTGAGATATCGCGTGCGAATGTAAATCAGCGATTGGGCTGTGGTGGCCATATTGGATTTCCGACAGGTCTGTAAATCAAAAGGTCTGGAGCCCTCATATGTACCAATGAACCCTGTGAATTTGGGAAAGCTGAAGTTTGTTGTTGTTGAGTTATCGCGCGCGAAAGAAAGTGTCACTGACGGAAGGACGGAAGTACGGAAGAACGGACTGACACGGTGATCACTATAGGGCAATGCTTGTCAAGCGGGGCCCTTACAAATTCAACAAGGGTATCTTGCAGCAATTCAGATAAGCAAGAGCTTTGCAAATGGCGTTTTGCAACAAGTGACCTTTCTACCTCCGCATATATGCAACCTACCACCTTAGATTACATGTTTTTCCCTTTTTTTATCATTGATGTGTTTACAAACATGTTGTTGATAAATATGTTCACACATCCTACACGAAGGCTTTATAAGAACTGTTCACAATCAAAATTACCCTTAGATCATTAATATGTACACAAAGGAAGATAGAAATCACATAAATTCTTCTTCAAAAGGTAGGTGAATGGGCACCTTTAATGGACTACATCTTCTCCCTTCACTACATTTATACGCCCCAGTGCATTGTGGGACAATATTTTCTTCACTCATAATCCCTACTCTTGTGAATACGATGCTGCGCACTGTCTAATGGCTTTAACTGGATATAATTTCTGGATTATTCCGAGCTCCTTGAATATAAGTCTTTAAATTCAAAAGGTTGATAACAATAGTTTCTTCGTTATTCTAATTCGATTAATATTCATTTAAAAGACAGCGCAGATTGCAAGGCGTGAGCCAAACTGCTGCTAGATCTATAGGCCTAGTATATAGTTGTTTACCACTCTCATATAACTTTCACACGGATGGTTTAATTCTGTGTTATAAAAAAAAACACAGGATGTGAACTGACCTGTAGCGCGAGAATTTCCGGCCGTTCTGATTCAGGCACACGAAAGAAATTCAAGTACCGAATGACCAAATATATACATTTGTACATATTTCATTAATCAAGACCGATTATGCAGTGTTAGTGAAAGGGTTAAGGGTTATGGAGATTAGGGCACTGAAAAGAGCACAAGAACTGCAGACCCACGTTCTAAAGCAATCTGCATAGTGCATGGCTGCATAGTGAGCTACAGTTTTATACGTGTTTTACCCTGCATGTGATTTTTTGTTTTTTTTTTTCCGGTTCCGGATATGCTTCCATGCATGAGGACCGAAACCTATATTTTGTTAGTCCAGCTGCTAGAAGAAGCCTTGTGCAAACATGAAGATAGCCTGCAACTCGGCACATCATAGTTCTCCAGACCACACTCAATCTTTTCAGAAATGAAGCCAAGCCTAATTAACTGAGTCTTTGTAAAAATCCAAAATGGCGGCCAAGATGGCGCAGAAAGCACAATTTACCTGGTTATTTTTTTTCATAGAATGCATTGTAAGTGCCCTATTTCTATGTTTTTGGCTGAGATATTCATTTAAAAATGTTACAAGGCTTCATAATGACTCGCTTAATGGATTCTAGTTTTGTTTTATTAAAATTGTGTTAAATATACCTTTTCACCATCATATTGAACGGTAAAAAAATTTGGTTAAAAACTCCACAGCAATCGCATAGTTTATGATATATAGTAATCAAAGGAATGTGTCATTTGCGGTGATAGGCTCATCCGTTTTTTGCATATATAGTGATGCTTGAATGGAATAACATTTTTATAATAGCAATATTTCTGATTTCTTCCTTTATACCATGCTAACAAATTTATAAATTGTTTTGTAGAGGTGATTGATGCAAGATGCTTAGCTGTCACGTCTTTTTAATGAAGAGTTTGATATGACAGACAGACAGACAGACAGACATACATATCTGATTGCAATATACCCTCGCCTGCTTCACGGGTCCGAGGGTAAAAATTTGATTGGAAGCTTTATACTGTCACACCTTTTACACAAGCACAAGGATTGCCATTTTGACTAAATATATTAAAATCCTGAACGTTACCATGACTGGTTATTAATGTATAATCCTGCATTCAATACAACTAATCGAATCTATCCCTCCACACACATGCATGCACACAGGTATCCACAAGCAGTTACTAATGCATGCGGTTAACTCTTGTAATTACATGACTACCACAAAGTCCTTAAATAAAGTACCAATTGGTTCATAATTTTTAAATAAGACTAATGACTGCATACGGTCTGCTGTGTGGGTTCCCTTGTAACGTGCATAGTTTTGTCTGCATATCTCCAGGTACGCCACAACAGTAATACAAAGAAATATTGTCTTTATTGGATATTTCCCCTCCCAAATTTTGCCGATATGACCTACTTATAGAGGTACGCCATAAAAAAAAGTGAAATATAAGTTTTTAGACTTACGTTTTGAACCGAAATTTTAATCCCATCCTGTTCCGGCGCAGTACTCAAAACTGCAAACGAGTAGATTAACGCCGCACAGGAGAAAACTACGTTAGGTATATTTTTTAAACCCACAACAGGATTTACATACACAAATACACCGTACACTCAAACACGTGTCACTAAGGACGAACACAAGATATTATAATAATCTCAGAAAAAACAGACAGTGCTGAATATATTAATCTGATAAAACTGAACCCCCCCCCCCCCCCATTCTTACTTAATTGCAAACAGTTAAGAATGGTCCCCGACGTCAGGTGTTTTTTTTACCATGGACAAATTCATTAGGCTTAAAGCGAAAATATATCTTCACACTATTGAACGAAGTCCATACTACCCCTTATTCCAACTTAAAATTGAATAATAACTGCAGGCCTAAACTAGTGCAATGATGAAGATATAGTAAAGCCTCTGCCAGTAGAAAGGGGAGGTTTACAGGGGTTGATAATTTTATATTAATATTAATATTTGAGTCCATTTTTCGTAGATGGACTTTCTTAGGCCCAAGAGTGTAAGACAATCGTTTACATTTTTTTTTTCTTTTCCTTCTGTCCGTGTTTGAGTTATATATATTGCTCTTCGATATATCTAATTTTTATCTCTTTTTTTTCAAAACTGAACTTTGCTCAGAGTAATAGTTACAGACAATAGAATATACATTTTGGACCTTAGCCTTATTTTTAAACTACATAGTCTATATATCCAAGCTGTCCCTAACGGGAGGACCTAAAGAGATTGGGTTTGAGGGACCCGGTGATTGGAATTGCATGGACCTTTAGGGGTCGAGGTACGCTTTGCAATTTTAGACGATCAAATTCATTGGTTCGGCCCTGTCCGCTGGCGACCCGGGTTCGATACATGGTGTGGCTATGAGGGTGGGTTGAAGTGGCCGGTTCAAAGTCGGTGGTTTTCTCCGGGTCCTCCGGTTTCTTCCACCCAACTCCCATCTTCAACTCTAACAGTATCTTCAGTTTTGGCCATAAATATCTCGGATCAACCAAACACCGATTCATTCTGTCAAATTTTGTCGTTGCTGAGGGAGCGAGTGCAGGCCGGATTAACCGGAGACCTGTGACTGGCTCGAGCGCCGACATCACTTTCAGTCAGTCAGGCAGTTCATTGGTTTGTAATCAATGTTAAGCTGTGCATATATACGTGCAATTTCTGACAGTCTCATATGAAAAAAATGTCTGTGAAACTTTCATTTTCACCAACATGAGCAAAAAAGTTACCACATCCTACAAATTATCACCTCTAAGGTAAACTTACATTTTTTATCGCAATGTTACCCGAATATCACTCAGCTTAACAATTCTTCCCTGTTTGAAAGACTGGCATGGATTTTAACCAGCGCAGGAAAGGTCATCTTACGGCAGTTGTGGAATAAATAATTTATATTAGCGCAAAGTACCAGTCATAAATATTCTAACCACAAATCTGTCCGAAAAGAACTTTTTTCTGAGTTTATAAACGTATATACGTGCTTTCGTTAAAAAAAGAAACACCCACTTGCATACGGAGTAGTCATGACTAATGTCATGGCAGTAAATCAAACTAACTTTTTCTCACGAAAATAAGTGCTGCAAAAAAAAAAAGGAAGTACATATGAAACCGTCTAATTCAGTAATTAAGAAAATATTTATTCGATGAAAAGTACAAAACGACTGGTTTTTATTTGAAATACTATAATCAAGTCGATATTTTGGTCCAACCCTTGGAACGCCTGTTCAACTTGTTAATAAACTTGTGAGTAATTTACACACATCCCAGGGAAAACAGACGTGTCCCTAAATATGATGTCCGGATGTAGCCCCATGTTAATCCAGTGACGTGAAATTAACAAGTGACCCATGGGTCATGACGCTCAGTTGCCAGGCATGACCTGCGACATCATGGGAAGGGATTCACTACTTCCAGTTAAATTTTTGAAGAACCTATTTGCCAAATTTGTTGAAACTTTTTACGATGACAGAAATATATATCACATATGTTTGGTTAAAACACAGTAACTTAATGGTCTGAGGCAAAATGTATCGTTGTTGAGCTATTAGGAACTAATTCCATAGCTTGCTTGATACCTGTCAGTATAAAAAATGACACCTCACAGGCCAAATTTAAGATCAACATATATAGTAAAATAATCAAGGATATCCATGAAGATTAATTAAGCAATGGGTGCTTCTGTATGAATTTTTATTCAATACAAAGCAACTGTACTGAACTTTCATAAATGATGGTTATATTTTAAAGAAATCTTTAACCCAATCCTTTGCAAGATTACATTAATATATGTCCCACTGCAATCACTTTAACAGTTCTTGAGATAATATGTTCAAAGGGAATTTAAAGATGGCTACCTGGTGGCCATATTGGATTTCTGACAGATTGGATTTCTGTTTTTAGTGTACATCCCTGACCTATGCATATATGGACCTTGCCCTTTTGCCCTCATATCAATTGGATTCTTTCTAGAGTGATAGGTAACTACTCACCCCTTAAAACTGGAGTAATCACTTGGCAACCAATGTGTGAATAATTTTTACCTGCAACCTTTGACCTTCTTACCAGCTGACCCAAAAATCAGTAAGCTATTTCTTCAAGCAAAAAGATCCATAAATATGAAGTTTGAATCAAATTGAATGATGCATATATTAGGCATATATGAAAGCCTGAAGGTTTGGGATGATCAGTTTAGTTTGAAATATGTTCACAAGCGTTTGGAACAATTTAGTATTGTGACCTTGACCTCTGATCTTTAAAACTCAACATCAGATGGTTCTTCCCCTATTGGAAGGTAAGCCATATATGAAAGATGGAAGGTATAGGTTGAAATGTTTGTCTTAAAATGACTCCACACAAGAAGTGGGTGCTGTGAACTTGAGCTTTGACCTCAAAATCAACAGATCTTTTCTCCTGTTGGGAGAGACGCGATATGTCAATGCTTGAAGGGTTGGAATGAAAAGTCTAGCTTGAAATGTGTCAACAACCTTTTTAAAGAGGTAAATCCTGTGATCTTGACCTTTGACCTTGTGACCTCAAAATTGATAGGATTCTTCTCCCACCTGGTAGGTGGGCCATATATGAAAGATCAAAGGATTGGGATGAAGTTTTTGGCTTAAAATGCATCCACAAGATATTCAAAGAAGTGGGTCCTGTGACCTTGACCTTTGAAAAAGTGGCTTTAAAATAATTACTCTTCTTCCCCTGTTGGTAGGTGAGCCCTATGTGAAAGATGGAAGGTTTTTGGTGAACATTTTGGCTAAAAGAATTATTTCTTGAGGGTGCAAACACACCCCGTTACTTGGAGAATATAGGTCGCAGTGACCTAATTTCAGGTATGCGAGGAGATCATTATAGAACCTCTGAGACTGCATAGAGTCCATGATCCTAGCCCTTACGGTTACGATTTGTGGATGGACGGACGGCGGGACGGACAGTTGGAAGGACGACGGACAAAGATCGATTGCTATAGCACAGCATGATTGAAAGTGAGCTGAGCTAAAAAACCAGATACGCCACCGATGTCAACCGGTATTTATCGATGTCTACCAATGTATATGATTATCGATGTATCAAGATGTTTCTCGATGTGAGCCCGATGTAATCACGATGTCACCCGATGCCCCCCCCCCCCCACAAAAAATAAATTATAAAAAACATGTCTTCCAATGTCTCAGCGATCTTGTCTA
>CM049311.1:22934675-23107175 GCA_026874595.1 Sipunculus nudus
GGAAAGGGTGCTTATTTACTTAAATTTTGTAAAACTATTTCGTTTTTTTTATCTCTGTGTAGATGACCAGTTGTTAGCGTTAAGAGGCAGATAGTTTTAGCCAGTCTGCAGCCCAACTAAATTTGTCAGTCATGGCAAATAGGTCTGAGCTCTGATGGAGGAATATATTACCCTTTGAAAGGAAACATCGGAGTACCTTGTTCATAGATATTTTGGTGTTTTTATGATACTAGCAAACTGTAATTATTAATTCAATCGAACAAACCCTAAATAATATCTATCTTAGTCTTATTTCAACTAAGAAATTTAGGTTTTCAGGAAGAAAAGAGGAAATGATAGTCCAAATGAATAAAATTATGTTCGTACACAATTCGTAAAGTTGTGTTTGTGTCTTTTGTTTTAGTTTTTTGCTAATAGATGAGAGAAAATAATAATTAATTGTCATTGGAACATATTAGATTGTCTATCATAAAAAGTGGTAGAAGCAAAGGCAGAATCATCTCAGAGAACTATTAAATATGCCATATTTTTAAAAAAAAAGGTAACGGGGTCATAAATAGCCCCACTCGGTCATTTGAGTCGCTGAAATAGTTTTGTCGCTTAAGGTATTACATAAATACATTAAGACAGACTCCTCAGGGGAAAATATTGGGCCGATCTGGAATTCGAACCCATGTGTGGCGTACATGTCCGGCGTTCGAACCGCTTCGCTAGAAAAGTAAGCTTCACTAGCGAGACAGTTCGATCTGCTTTTATGTCACCCCGTAACACACACCCTCTTAAGAGCGCATTGCTATCAGAACAAGATTAAGTATTTCAGGATTTACACCTTCGGTGAACTAGGTGGCGGTAATTGCCCAATTACTTCAAACCACCATTCCCCGGGCCACAAACTTTGCCGTCATCCCGGACGAGCCCCTATTTGTTAGGAAGACAAATTGCTGAGGGGGAAATATTGGGCCGATCCGGGATTGGAACCCATATCGGTGGCGCACATGTCCGGCGTTCCAACCGCTTCGCTAGTAAAGCAAGCTTCACTAGCAAGACAATTTGGTCGGCATTTATGTCACCTCCCGAGTGGAGCGATGCGTACTGCACTGTACCACGCCAACACAGGGTATCATGGTTATAATATTACTAAATATCCAATCAGAATGTAAATACACTGTTTCTGGTATTGTAATAGAAAATTACGAGAGGTGACATACAAAAAAAAGATAAAACCACTCGACTCCATAAGAAAGAAAGTAGTCAGCAAAATGTGTTAGTTCATTCAGTAATACCAACAAATGTGAAGCAACGCTTGAATATTTAACGAACCTTTCACGTTGCATGAAGTGAATTTACAATAATTACATGTTTCTAGTGCAGGTGTTGGAACACTGATTTTAATCAGCATTTATTGCATTACGTTATTCATCAATACACAGAGTTAATTTGGAGGTTTATGCACTATAATCCGCCTCAGTGCAAGAGAGGATTTCCTGATCATCTAAGTCTGTCTCTCTTTCCATCCGTTCGTAAACATTCCAAAATCAGTTTCTCGTGTATCCAACTCTAATCTACAAGGCAGATGAATCTTATGGGTTGTCTCACTTGATAAAGAATTGGTTACATTTTTATTTATATATTTTTTTTTTACATTTTTTCAATTCTGACTTCACATTATCATCACTCATCAGGAGTGCCTGTGGATATCTCCCCATAAAGCCTCAATGAACTGTAAGATACACCATGTACTAAATCTGTTACAATTTTCAGTTTTGCTGCCTCTTTTTCTTTTATCCCTCCATAAAAAAGATGTCTCACCGTGAAATGAAGGTATATGGCTCCGCAAAAATTCACAAAACTTGTATTTCTGACAATCCACCTTGGCGGGATATTAGGTCCTCCAGACAATAATTTCCATTTTTTTTAACAAACTACAGGTATACTTACTTCATGTACTACACCGCCAGGCTCAAGGTACACTTACCTTATATACTACACCGCCTGGCTCCAGGTAGACCTCATGTACTGAACCGCCCGGCTGCGGGTACACTAACTTCATGCACTACAACGCCTAGCTTCGGGTACACTTCTTGTGCTACACCGCCTAGCTCAGGTTACACTTACTTCATATATTACACCGCCTATCACCGGGTACACATACTTCATTTACTACACCGCCTGTACATTTACTACATTAACTACATCGCCGTTCTCTGGGTACACCTACTTCATGTACTACACCACCTAGCTTCTTGTACACATATTACCACTGCCACACAGCCTGGTTCTTTGTGCAGGGCCTGCTTCGGGTACAGTTTCTTAAATGTATGACACCGCCAGCCTCTTGGTACACCTACTTCATATACTACAGCGACTAGCTCCGGGTACACTTACTTCATGTGCTACACCATCTGGCTCAAGGTATACCTCATGTACTACACCGCCTAGCTCAAGGTACACTTACTTCATATATTAAACCGCCTATCTCCGGGTACACTGTCTTCATATATTACACCGCCTATCTCCTGGGATATTTCTTTAATGTACTCTTTCGCCTGGCCCCTTGTACACTTATTTCCTTTGCCACACCGCCTTTACTGCATGACCCGGAGCCAGGCGGTGTAGTATATGAAATAAGTATACCCAGATCTAGGCGGTGTAGTACATGAATTAAATGTTCCCGGGGCCAGGTAGTATAGTACATAAAGTAAATGTAACCAGAGCCAGGCGGTGCAGTACATGAAGTAAGTGTACCGCGACCTATGCGGCGCAGTACAGAAGTAAATGTACCCGGAGCCAGTTGGTGTAGTACATAAAGTAAATGTACTCCGAGCAAGGCGGTGAAGTACATGAAGTAAGTATACCCGAGCCAGGTGGTCTGGTACATAAAAGTAAATGTACACGGAGCCAGGCGGTGTAGTACATGAAGTAAGTGTACTCGGAGCTAGGCGATGTAGTACATGAAGTAAATATACCCGAGCCAGGTGGTGTAGTACATAAAGTAAATGTACATGGAGCCAGTTGGTGTAGTACATAAATTAAATGTACTCCGAGCCAGGCTGTGTAGTACATGAAGTAAGTATACCCGAGCCAGGTGGTGAAGTACATGAAGTAAATGTACACGGAGCCAGGCGGTGTAATACATGAAGTAACTGTACTCTGAGCTTGGCGATGTAGTACATGAAGTAAGTGTACCCCCTGTCAGGCGGTGTTGTATATGAAATTTACAAACAGCCATACGGTGTGGCATATTGAGTGCACAAGGCGCCAGGCAGTATAGCAATGGAAATAAGTGTACAAGGAGCTAGGCGGTGTAGTATATAAAGTAAGTGTGCCCAGTGCTATGCGCTATAGTACATGGAATCATTGTGCAAGGAGCCAGGCGGTGTGGCACATGAAGTTAATGTACAGGTGGGGTGGCAAAGAAAATTAGTGTATCAGGTGAAGTACATAAAGTATGTGTATTCGGAGCTAGGCGGTAGTGTACATGAAGTAAGGGTACACTGAGCTAGGCTGTGTAGTACGTGAAGTGTACCCTGAGCCAGGTGAAGTAGTACACAAACTAAGTGTACCCAGAATAAGGTGGTGTAATACATGAAGTCAGTAGACCTGGAGCTATGAGGTGTAATAAACGAAGTAAGTGTACCATGAGCTAGTCGGTGTAGTCCATGAACTAATTGTACACTGAGCTAGACGGTGTAGTCCATGAAATAATTGTACAATGAGCCAGGCGATGTAGTACATGATCGAACTAAGTATACCGAGAGTCAATGTACAGGCGGTGTGGTAAAGTGCCCAAGGAGCCAGGCGGTGTAGTACATGAAGTGTACCGGAGTAAGGGTACCCGAAGCCAGGCGTTGAGACATAAGAAGGAAGTATCATAGAAATCAGGCGGTGTGGCACTCGAAATTAATGTACAAATAACCAGGCTGTGTCGCAGAGGAAATAGGTGTACAAGGAGCGAGGTGATGTAGTATATGAAGTAAGTTTACAAAAAGCCAGACAGTGTGGCCCACGGATTTAGTGCACGGGGAGCAAGGAGGTGTGACACAAGAAATAAATGTACATATAAGTGAATAAGGTTATTGTGGAAGAAGCAAGGCGGTGTAGTAAATGTAGTTAATGTACAGGCGCTGTGGCAAAGGAAAAAGGTGCACAAGGCCAGGCGGTGTAGTACATGAAGGAAATAACCAAGGAGATAGGCGGTGTAATGTATGAAGTAAGTGTACCCGGATATAGGCGGTGTAAGATATAAAGTAAGTGAATCTTGAGATAGGCGGTGTTATGTATGAAGTAAGGGCGTACCAGAAGCTACGCCCCGTAGTATATTGGTATACCCGGAGCCTGGCGGTGTAGCACATGAAGTAAGTAAACCCAGAGCCAGGCGGTGTAGTATATGAAGTAAGTTAACGAAGGGCCAGAGAGTGTGGCCCATGCATTTAATTCACAGGGAGCAAGGAGGTGTGGCATAAGAAATAAATGTACATATAAGTTAATGAAGTAATTGAGGAAGAAGCAAGGCGGTGTAGTACATGATGTAGCGGGATCTGGTTCTTGTCAACTACTAGATAGCTCGTCCTCCATTTATTCTGCCTCAAAACAGATTCACAAACACACACGTTCCTCAGAATGACTTCAACGGCGCTAAGGCATTTCCGGAAGTGATTTATTAGGTGCAAGTTCCGGCAATAAAAAGCATAACGTGACCAAAAAAAAACCTTCAATTGAACATGGTTAACATACTGGTGCTCACTGACATGATAATTAATGAATTAATAAACCTATTTCACATCGGAGTCCGTGAAATGAATCGCCTCAAAGCTAACATGCAATGGTCCGATGACAGTGAATTCATCAGCTCAATATGCAGAGCCCTTATCACCCCACATTTGAATAATAACACATAAAACTTGTGTCTTGGGTGATCTACACAATATAAAGGTCCTGCGAGGTCCAAACCAGTCACTGCAAAGGGGAAAGACTTTGTCACTCTGTCTCCAGGTAAAGGAGAGTTGACTTTGCTAAAAGCCTTGGAATCATACCTTTGACAAACCAGACATTCAGCTTTGACCCGTTTAGCTAAACGACGAGCTCCTACAATCCAATAATGACAACGCAGAGTAGCCAACATTGTGTCAATCCCTGCATACTTCAGCAATATATTGTGAAATCTAACTGACAGTAGTGATAGATGCCCCTTAGGCAGTATGATGAGGAATCATCATATGACAAATCAGCAAATTGTAGCCTACTCCTACTCTCAGAAGACCATCTTAACCAATGAAAGGAAAGAGTTTCCTAATGGAAGAAGGCTTTGGTACTGATCGATCATCTCGAACAGCAGGCATCTCATCTCCATATGGATTTGAAAATTGTGAGCTTACCTGTAGTCAGTTCATCATTGTGAGACCATCAGTAGGACGCTGAGATTTTGAAATCTTAAGATTATGCAGGAATCTTAGAACCCAGCTAACAACGCTGATGCACCTTTCAAAGGTGTCCCACCGGGTTACATCAAAGGCTGGTGACTGTGGGCTACTACGTGCAACTAAAGTGGCCGTTGTTGCTTGTTTACATTGTTCAGCACTGACCAACTCACTCACAGTATCAACAGGTTCACAGTCATCCGTGAAGTCCACTTGTCCCTCAGCAAGAAACACAGGACCAGACAACCACACAGGGGAATTCATCAACTCATCAGCCGAAATTCCTCTTGTTAACAAATCAGCAGGATTTTTTTCAGTGACTCTGTTTCTGAGAAAGACCTTCCATCTATGGGGTTTTGCTCTGATCCATGCTAAAGCTACCACTGAATCTGTCAAACATCGGTAACTCACACGGACAGGGGGCTGTAACGCCTCCCTGACAAACACGAGGTGTCTACAACAGAGCAAAGATCCAAGAAATTCAAGCCTGGGCAAAGAAACTAAATTCAGAGGTGCAACTTTAGACTTTGTAAAATTTTTTTTTTGTAAGACTAAACTGGCCTTCATAGTACCATCCTTGCACTTGACACAACAATGTACACACATGCCCCATAAGCTTTCTCACTCGCATCCCCGAAAGCATGAAGGGTGATATCATGACTGTCTTTCCAACCCTCATATGAGTATTTTCTGGGAATATACCAGGACTTTAGCTTTTCTAGGTCCTTAATCCATTGAAGGAATTGTTTCTTCAAGTTATCAGGAAGTTCATCATCCCAGATGCATCCAATTCTCCAGATTTCTTGGAACAAACATTTTCCTTGCATCACAAAGGGAGCCCCAAAATAAGTCCCAGAGGGTCAAATACCCTTGGCACAAAACTCAAGATCACTGTCTTGGTAATTAGAGTATATTCAGGAATTTTAATTCCGTCAAAAGAAAAACTATCTTTTCCTGCTATCCATTGAAGACCCAAAACCTTTAGAGAACCAGTATCTAAGTTTTTGCCCTTGAATTTTGTGTTCAACATTTCGGACATTACTTCACTGTTTGAACACCATTTTGAAAATGACATACCAGCTTCTTGGTAACCAGGATCTGCAGTATTGGCTACCTTCCATCTCCTAAAATGGATTAGAATGCTGAACAAGTTAGGTATCAAGCTAGGTCCTGTTTCCATATAATCGTTCAGAGATATGCCATTATATCCCTCTGCAAATGCGTCAAAGACAGGTCTAACTTTAATGGTTAAACTATCTTCTCTTATGACAGGTCTATAGGGTAAGTAAAATGTAGGATTATGGGTAACCAACTCACCTGCAGGAACTTCCTCAATGATTCCAGAATTCTCCATGACTGTAAATACTTCCTGATAGCTACTTCTAAATCAGGGGTTCTGGCAAACTGCTTACACAAACAATGGAGGCGTTTCCTTGCTAACTTCTCATTATTCATGACTTCGCCTATGACCTCACCTGATTTCCATGGTAATGGAACCTCAAAACGGCCATCTGAAAGGTTAACCTGCTGTATGAAATCTGAGAGCACATGATCAATATCTTTAGGCATGTCAACTGTAATACCAACAGATTCAAGCTCCCAGAATTTATGCAATGTTTTATTAGAGACATTAATGAAACATAACTAATGCTCTGAGCCTGATACAGCAGGTACCTTGCTTATGGATTCATCCCAAGTGCCAGAAAGAATCCACCCAAACACAGTCTCCTGTGCAGCTAAACCCGGCCTGATGTATCTTGTGTTTGCAGTTACTAGCTTCCAATACACATCTAATCAAAGTAGAATATCTACATTAATTTTTTATTTTCGTGGTGTTCAAAGGCAAATTGACCAAAGGTTTGTAGTATCTCATTTGGGACCTGAGGGTAAAAAAATAGGAGAACAAATGCTTGGTATCTCTGTGGCCGAAACTGAAACAAAAGAGCCATTAACATCTTTAAGGTTTAACTTAAATATGTTCCTTTAGTTTGACTCACCAGGAGTTTTAGAACCAAAGGGACCTAGTCAGTAGAAACCCATTCCGGGCCAATTTTGTCAATCAAGGCGGAAGACACATATGCCCTATCAGAACCCGTATCAAACAACACTGTAGCCTCATGGATCCCCTTACTGCCACAAAGCAGTACACGGGTCGTCTGTAGTAAAACACGCTTTTCATTGGAATTGTGGGACATATTAACATTACTAGCTGCTCTGGGCTGCTCAGTATTTTGGTCAAGGTCAAGGGTGCTACTGGGTGCATTAGATTTTGATTGAGAAACCACAGGAGATTCCGGCTTCTTGGTGACATGTATTACACACAATAAAAGGTAATGCCTCCCATTACATTTAGCACATTTCTTCAAAGCACCAAGTGACCCTTTTCAATACACCTAAAGTCCAGCTTGTTGTATTTTGTCCTTGCGTTCCTCGGGGGACAACCTTTTAAGATCCCACCAGCGCTCAGTGCCATGGGATTTATGATAAAGGGAGCATTTACCCGTGACATCACCTACCAAGGTCAGTGAGGACGAGTGCAGGGCAGCACCAGTAGGTAGGTTGTGAGAACGTTTTTTCTCAGAGTCCAGCGGCGTAACACGGAATGCCTGGGACCGCTCTCGGCTCTCGATTTCACCACGAAGGAAGTCAAGTAAAAACTGCAAGTCTGACTCATGACCTTCACCTTGTCTGGCCCATTCCAAACGCAAGTCTTGTGGTAAACGCGATAAAATAGGCGGAGTCAAAATCACACCATACTGCTCATCCTTGACATCAAGTGTCTCTAACTAAGCTGCGAATATGACACAGTAACTTGTCTTGTAACCTCCAAAGATTATTGACAGATGATCTTGAAGTAACATTAATATTCAACAGTTCTTGAATATGATGAAAGATTTTTCCCCTTTCTTCCATACCTTTTTTTAGCAGATCAACAGCTATATGATAATGCTTGGCAGTAAGTGATAGTCCTTAAACAGCCAGCTTAGCCTCACCCTTGAGTAAAGAGAATAAATAGGCAAATTTAGCGACATCAGGCAGTTCAGAATCATGTACCATAGCCAAAACAAAGGCCATTCAGAAGGTTCATAACTGAAAGTAGGGAGTTCTAACTTTGGCAGTTTCGCGTCCAATGACTGAGACATCTGTGATAAATTACTACCGTCATTTGCTACTTTAGACTCCTGGGAACATATGGGTTTCATAGCTAGTATTCGCGGCAATCGGCATTTATCCCTAAAATCAGCAGCGTCGTCAATATCAGCGGAAAATTCCTCCTCGGATAACTGCATTTCTACTTTAAACTGAGCATAGTCCAGTGTATCCAAGCGTTTATCCAGCTCCTCAACAGCATCCTTTAAACAGTGACTATCAATGTCCGCTGTGTCGACAAGCTGTTGCAGATTTGTTGACGCACGGTTAGCCCATCCACGGGCACCTGTACGCACTCTTTTCACGTCCAGCGATATGGCTGACTGGTCACAAGGAAAAACATAACGGTCAAATGTATCCTCACACTGTGCCTACACAGTGTACTCTCAACGACACAACAAATAGTCCTGTACTAGAACTACTCGCCTTGAATAGTCCCTTAACACACATATGTTCTAAAATATTTCTGTTACTGTGGTGTCAATCACACGCAAACCATTTAACAGAAGTTCCAAAAGTGTGACACAAAAAACTCTCAGTTCTGTAGTGCATATGACGCACACAAGGGAAACTTAATTACACAAATGAGTCTCTGACCGAATCAGTAGTCTCCACTTATCACAACAAGGCGCACGGATAACTACAGTCTCAAACCAAATATGTCGCCTCCACTTATCCCAACAAGGCGCACGGACGACTACAAACGTAATAACACTCATAAGAACAGTTCTTTGTTTACTACAACGCCAATACTATTATACTTAATACCCTCGGCTTCTAAAGTTCAGTGACACATAAGCCACTGTCCGTTCTTGTCTACAGCTATTTAGCTCGTCCTCCGTTTATTCTGCCCAAACAGATTCACAAACACATATGTTCCTTAAAACAACTTCAACGGCTCTCAGAAAATCCCGGAAGTGATTTATTAGGTGCAAGGTTTCGGCAATAGAAAACATAGCGTGACCAAAACAAAAACTTCCATTTGAACATGGATAATATTACTGGTGCACATTGACATGATAATTAATGAATTAATAAACCTGTTTCACATTGGAGTCCAAAACACATGAGGTATGTGTACCTGGAGCTAGGCGGTGCTTATATGAAGAAAGCATACCAAGAAGCAGGCGGTGTAATACATTAAGTAACTGTACCCGGAGTCAGTACAGTGTAGTACACGAAGCAAGTGTACCCGAAGAAAAACGGTGTAGTACATGAAGTATATGTATCAAAAGATGTACGGTGTAGCACATGAAGTAAGCGTATCCGAAGCCAAGCGGTGTAGCATATGAAGTGTACCTGGAGCCAGGCGTGGTAATAAATAAAGTAAGTGTACCCGGAGCCATGCGGTGTAGTACATGAGGTGAGTGTACCTAGAGCTAGGCGGTGTAGTGCATGAAATAAGTGTGCCTGGACCGAGACGTTGAGACATTAAAAGGAAGTTCAGTAGGAGCCAGGCGGTGTGGTACTCGAAGTTAATGAACAAGGAACTAAGCGGTGTTGCACAGGAAATACATATACAAGGTGCTTGGTGGTGTAGTATATGAAGTTGGTGTACCCGGAAAACGGCGGTGTTTTAATGAAGTACGTGTACGCGGAGAACTGCGGTTTAGTGAATGTACTTAATGTACAGGCGGTGTGGCAAAGGAAATAAGTGTACAATGGGCCAGGCGGTGTAGTACATGAAGCAAGTGTACCCGGAGATAGGCGGTGAATTACATGAGGTATATCTGGAGCAAGAGGATGTAGCACATGAAGTTAGTGTACGCGGTGCTAGGCGTTGTAGAATATGAAGTACGTGTACCGAGAGGCAGGCGGTGTAATACATGAAATCACTGTATCTGGGGATAGGCGGTGTAGTACATGAAGTAGGTGATTGAGGAGAAAGGCGGTGTAGCACATAAAGTAATTGTATCCGGAGCAAGGCGGTGTAGTACATGAAATATATGTATCAGGAGGTATGCGGTGTACTACATGAAGTAAGTGTACCCGGAGCTAGGCGGTGTAGTACATGAGGTTTACCCGGAGCCAGGCGTGATAATACATAAATTTAATGTACCTTGACCCTGTTGGTGTGGTATATTAAGTAAGGGTACCATTAGCCAGTCGTTGAGGCATAAGAAGGAAGTGTAGTCGGAGTCAAGCGTTGTGGCACTCAAAGTTAATGTACAAGGAGCCTGGCGGTGTGGCAGAGGAAATAAGTGTACTCAGAGCTAGGCGGTTTAGTACTTGAAGAGAGTGTACACTGAGCTAGGCGGTGTAGTAAATGAAATGTGGCCGGAGTCAGGCGGTGAAGTACATGAAGTGAGTGTACCTAGAGCTGGGCGGTGTAGTACATGAAGTAAGTGTACCTGGAGCTAGGCGTCGAAGTACATGAAATAAGTGTACCCGGAGCAAGGCGTTGAGACATAAGAAGGAAGTTTAGTAGGAGCCAGGCGGTGTGGCACTTCTAGGCGGTGTATACTTATTTCCTCTCCCCCACCGCCAAGATCCGGGTATACTTACTTCATTTACTACACCGCCTAGATCCGTGTATACATAGTTCATGGACTACACCGCCTAGCTCTGGGTACAATTACTTATGTACTACACCACCTAGAATCGGGTATATTTACTTCATGGACTACAGCGCCTAACTCTTGGTACACTTACTTTATGTACTACACCACCTAGATCAGGGTATATTTACTTCATGGGCTACAGCGTCCAGCTCTGGGTACACTGAATTTATGTTCCACACCGCCTGGCTCCAGGTAAACTTACCTCCTGTACTACACGGCCTAGCTCCGGGTTTTCTAACTTTTTGGGCCACTCCTCCTAGCTCTTGGAATACTTAGTTCTCGGTCTATACTGTTTCGTTCCTTGTACTTTTTCTTCACGTACTATTACGCCTGACTCCTTGTAAACCCACTATTTTGTGTCACATAGCTTAATATATGATAGTATATGAAAGTATATGTATTTGTCATAATACATGTTCTAAGATAAATTATATTTTCAGCTGGTTGAGGACGGTCATAATTGTGATTCGTATAAGAAAATAGATGTTGAATGGAGACTTCTTGGAAGCAACCGATGGACTCATAAAGACCTGTTTTTCCCTGCTGCTGGGAAAATAAATGTTCCGATTTCAACGGAAATACAACTCCGGCATGAATTCGTTGTTAAAGTTTTTAACAACCATTATATCTGGACAAAAAGCGAACCGTTAATATTCCCACCAATTCCAGGTATTGTGTTAAATCATACTGTTATGCAGTAGAAATTTTAATGTCTAAACTGTTTGGGAACTTACAATTTGCTCGGAAAATTAAGCCTGCGTCACATATTTAACGGCCTCCGGCCGAATTTGTGGATCGCCAGAAAACCGCCGAATTCCAAGCCCGCCAGAAAGTCGAGCGTATTTTACGCTTAAAATCTAACCTGTCACATATCAGACGGGGATCGGGCGGTGCCCATTGAACAATGGTGATCAAAAAATCGCCCGGCGACCGAAAGTAAAAAAAGGTAGTCGGGCGAAGGCCGCCGGCATAATGGCAGGCGCCGTCCAAGTTGCGGTCGATGGTCATTTTTTCTGTCGATGCCCGCCAGATACCCGGGCGACGCCCTGGCGGTCTCCCCTGACGTCCTGCCTGACATCGTCCGACGTCCGAGAGTATATATATGACATGTAAAAAGTTTATCACATCATATTTCTTAAGTCGGACAGAGTGAAAAGCACTTCACAGCTACTAAGTAATTCTGGCTATCTAAGATGCCGCCAAAGAAGACCAAGGGAGCAAAGAAACCAGTTTCTAAGAAGAAGGTGTCACGAGAGCCTGGGTTCACTTCATCGGAGCATGAACAGGACGCTGAGTTGACGGGAGGAACCCGGCCAGAGGCCGAAGTAGCCGCCCGACGGCGGCCCGACACCTGCACAGAGCGCATTCGCAGCATATGCGGCGGCCCCGCAGTTGTGTCGACCTCCTTCCGAATTTTAAAGCAAACATTCGTCTAAAATCGTCGAAATTTCTGCCCGAATATCGATCGCTTGTTGGCCGCTGCCCGAGCGATCTACGGGCGACATTTTACGAGCTCTGCGACCTTAAAAACCGCCATTGGAAAATCGCTGATTTAAGAAGAGGTTACGGTGCCCCGTGATCGTAAGCCGACCCCCAAATTATCGCGGCGGAGTCCGCAGTGATCGAGCATACACAGGCCGTATATCTGCCGAAAATGCCCTTTTCAGCTTGCAGAGAAGTCGGACGGGCTCCGTTTTTGATATGTGACGCAGGCTTTACGAACATGCGAGGTCAAATATGTTTCAAATATGTTTAGCTCAGCGGGCTGTAGGTCATCCGAGCTATAGTGATCACCCTCTGTCAGTTTTCCTTTCGTTAACAGAACACAAATCGTAACCGTTTGACCTATAAACTTCTAACTGTACACCGAAGGAGGTCCTAGGCGAATCTCCTTTAAAACCTGAAATTAGCTCATGGTAGTGTATATGCAGTGAGCTATTTGGCGAAAACTAGATTTTGAGCAACCAGACAGACGAGGCACAAATTGTGTCTAGAATCTTCCAACGCAACATGCTGAGATTTAGTGGGCAAATCTCGTGGGAAATCTGAAACTAGGTCGTGGTGACCTATATTCTGTGAGCTACTACTCAAAAAGATGATTTGGTACCCAATAAGTCATATTGACAGAAATAGTAGCATTTGGACGTAGGCGGTTTAAACTTAGCAACATGGGCCTTCCTGATAAATTCTTGTTGGAAAACCTAAAAAGGGTCACTGTAACCTGTTATTAAGGACTATGGATTAAAGCATGATTTATGAGCACTTTGGGATTCAGTGTACCTATTGTTCAGAGTTCCCTAACAAATATTTTCACCAGATTATAACCATAAGTAATGGTTGCATCGGCTGGATGTTAAATTCAGCTGAGCGTTATGGCCCATTGACCACTTTTATTCATTACATCATTAAAGATGGTACGTAAATACCAGTATGTAGATTGTAACGAAAATATGAATCACTGAATGGTTTTACCTGATTATAAGTATCCTTAATACAAATTTCGGTACTGGTGTCATTGGTATTCATTGCATAGCTCTACGTTTTAAAATCCTGACTAGGTATATATATGATCAACTTATCTCTGAATTTAAGATACCAACGGGGGAGCACACAAAAACAATCATACAAAGTTCAAAACAAGGCAGATCGTGTTACAGAACAGAAACAGGTGATCGGTTGAATGACTCTAGAATCAGTGCTTAATGGCCAGCTGTCAATAACACTTAGCATTATTAGATGCTACTCTTCTAATTGCATCAGGCCATTTCTTTTTCTTACGTTGGTGAACGTAACTCAGCCAGATATGCTCGCGTTACATTTGGGGAATTGTGAATAACGGTTTTCCAAATTTGTTTATTTCACCTTCCAGTTAAAGGAGGCAAATTGCGATGCCTTATTTTAAATTTCGGAAGAACGAATATTCGGAAAAAAAAAATCGGAAATTTGAGGTTTCACTGTATTTTCCTGAGATTTTCTAAATAAGATTAAAAAGCTAAGTTGGTATATACTAAAAGGTCCGATACAAAATGAAAGGAACTTGTCATTGTGTTCTGATTTTAATCTGTTTATCTGCCTTTGGTGGCTTATCATCCATTTTATATCCATATTACTTTATATATCAGCGCTGACTTGTTTTCAGTGTACCATTAAATCATATTAAAATCTGACACTAACAGGCGCTGCATTCTGTTATATTAAAACACATTTCGTCCTCTTAATAAATGGCACCAGTCCCAACTACAAAGGCAACTTCTACCAGGAGACCACCTGTCGCCAATAGGAGTATTGATCCAGCGACGAAGTCTCCTGCGACAAATGGATTGACCAGTCGGCCAGCCATACAATATGAACAAACAACCAAACCTAGACGTGCTATGGAAACCAAGTCTGAACCAGAGATTGTTACAATAGTCGGCTCTATGGTGCCTATTGCGGTATTGGTCATTTTGATTATTGTAGTTGGCCTTACATTGTTTAATAGGTAGGTACAAGATTATCTCAACATCACATGATACAATATGTTTCACGAAAATGTTTACTGCTCCCTTGTCAACTTTAAGAACATTTATCGTTTAACAGCTGATTTGATAGTGGGCACTGAAATTTATAATTATCCATGCTCCATGAAGTAGTAGTAGCAGTATTTATAAATGCACCACTGTTACGTGATACCTTTATGGAAATATGATGTTATGGGGGTTTGTTTTACTATGTATGTAGGAAAAAAAAAGCAGAAATCCGACACTGAAGCACAGCAGTCCAACAACATGTATGTAGAAGAGAGCAACCACCGTGTACCCGCAAAGTGTACGTTGGATTTAAATTTTTGTTTACTGTCATTTCGTATGGTACTATTGCAATCACATTTTTACATAAAACTGCAGACACTTAACAAAGATAAAGAAGGAAGCAGTTGCACCATGAGCAATCCATCTCCGCTTTTTGTAGAACAGAAGCAACCATTGCAGTTTGTACCATTAACCAAACAGTATTATCACCGCGTTAATTCAACAGAGCATTATTCAAAACATAAGCAAATAAATATTGACATTTTAAATGGATTTAAAAGTGCCGCATTTTCAATCCTGTCCGTTTCTTTAAAAACAAAGACGAGATAGAAATGCCTAACACGAGAATGTTATTTCTAATCACATTTGAATTTTATCAGTATTTTCGTAAACAGAAATAGAAATAATTGCTAACGTAAAGATCCGTAATTAAGGTCCTGAAATGGCCAGTTCATCAAATGTCGGGTGCCAGATTTGTCTGAAATTTATGTCCACAAATGATCGAATCATTATCAAATATTCATTGCAGTAACTGAATAGGTATTGAGACAATGCATACGAAAGGATTATAAAATATTTGCCTGACTTACTTGATTTTTTAAGGAGTCAGGTCTTTGAAAGCAAACATCCACTCATGGGGGTTACTCCTTTATCGACTGTTCATGAAAAAACGATTTTGCTCTGGTGGTCTTAATGGACATTAAAAAGATCTGTTATTCGATAGGGTTTGTTCATTTATGAAAGACACACTTAAGCAACAATCGACTCTGTAAATTGGAGAAAGATCAATCATATTCTCTTTGACATGTTGCTTGCAAAAAGAAATCACATAAATATACTATGGTGGTCATATTAAATATAAGGCAGGTCTGCAATTCGACACCAATTAGTACACCAGTCATCCCTGTGAATATGAGATAAATTAAAAGTATATTCTTCGAAATACTGGGTACGAAAGAAAATCACAGATTCTGCTGATGCGGCCATATTCGATTTGTGCTAGCCTGTAATTCATTCTTTCGTGTAAATTTGAGAAAGGTTAAGGGTTTTCTGTTTGAGATATTGCGCGAATAAAAAGTCGACACACACACAAACACCTACACACATGTCCACACATATACATGATTCTACAAAATATGTGGCACTGACTGTGTATAAAAAATCCAATATTTTATTGACGAAAGTTAGGGAAATCCATGCTAAGAGTAAAGAAAGATGTGACATGATATATGAAATTACTGATGTGCGTCCTCTTTAAGATCACTTCTAAAAATTAAGAAAATATCATAAATAATGTATATTTACCTGTAACATGTTCACTCTTCACATCATACATGCCCGTTTCGGTCAAAGGGTTCTTCTCAGTACCTTGCTTTAGCCTCCTAGTTTATAGAAGTAATATTTGTTCAGAATCGGAACATAATGTTTTTTTCTATATAAACTTTCAAGTTCTTAAACGACAACGATATGAATGTTACTAATAAAGTGAAATTCAGTATTTGTACAAACCACCTGTGACAACCTTGTAAAACTGCGACGCCAGAGCTATAGGAAGTTCAAGTAGCTGACACAACTATGAATCTTGATATGCTGTTGGTGACCTTTATACAAAACTTGGTAGTGAATTTTACTGAAACGTTTTACATAAAATAATAAATAGAAAATAAGGATTCATGCCGTACCAAACATATACCAGCAGGGCAATGATTATTATCTGGAACACCACCAAGATAACAGATCCAGCAATGGTGCAAACCTTCACGGTAGTTGTGTTTACGGAAGGACAGGTAACATGCTCATGTTAAACGGTTTTCCGGTCACGTGACATATGTAAACAGAAGGGCAAACGTGAAGTGGGGACAAACTATCTCGCTACTAGGAAGCTGCTGAATTTCAAAGTATAAACGTGCATAGTTAATTCAAGTACTGAAGGGGTCTTGAACCGTGAAAAGAAACCAAGCGAGAACGTTTGTTTAAGCCTGTAAACACAGAGAGAAATCCTGAGTCGAGCGGCAATCAGCTGATCAGCATCAAATAGCCATCACGTCGCATAGCAACCATGGAACCGACAAACGACTCCAAGGTAACACTCGAAGCAATTTGGAAAAAAAACTCTCGCTTCTTGACAGGATTGAACAAAAAAATGATAACCTACATATAAGAGTTGAAACGCTGGAAATGGAAACTAGAATAAGCGCCCTGGAAATGGACAATGACCACCATACAGGAAATATAGAATTGGTCCAAGCCGAAGTGGCCATTGTCAAGTCAGACTTGGCGAAATGGAAAACTACATTACCCGAAGTAGCTAAACTTAAAATTCAGCAAAACGATGCAACGTAACCTCATCACGCCAGGAAATCCCTTATATGTACATCAGTATGTCATTTATGAATGGACTTTTTATCATTCTAGTGACTTGGGCATTTGTTTTCAATAAGATATCTACTTTTCATTTAAGTTTATATTCATATTCAGATTATTCTTCATTTAGATCTTCTCCAGGCCATAAGTTTTACAATACACCTATAAACTGTAAATATTTATATAAATTTACCGTACATATCATATCAGCAATTATTATGCGGGCATTAAGCAAAATCATTAGAAACATATACATTCACATCCAGGAAACTAAAAGTAAAAATAACTTATATCATCTGACTTGTATACATTTTGCAGTAATTCATTGTAAATTATTAGTGATAACAATGACAATAAGCTTATATTTTTGAATCCCTTTGAAATTGAATAATGGAAGGTGATCAGTATAAATTTTCAATACTGTGTCAATGTCCGTGGCATCAGTAATTATGTAAGACGCAGGAAACTCTTAAATTGGTTAACAAAATATGACATGGATAAAAGAGTAAGTTTTATACAAGAAACTCATTCGGTAGAAAAGAATGAACAATCTTGGCAAAATCAGTGGCGAGGTACATGTTTTTTCTCGCATGGAACTAGTCAAGCCAGAGGAGCCATTATATTAATTGTTCAAAATCTGCAATTCAAGTCAGTTAAATGTGTATCTGACAGAGAGGGTAGATTTGTCATTTTAAATGCCTATATTCAGAAATGTCCATTTTTATTAGTCAATGTTTGTGGTGCAAACAGTGAGACAGAACAAGTGCTGTGTTACCAAAAGATATGCAAATTAATTGAAAATTAATTAAACATAGACTTTAATACTAAAATTATCTGGGGAGGAGACCTGAACTTCTGTTTCTCCCCCTTGGATGCTCAAGGTGGTAATCCAACATTCAAATATAAAACAAATGACTCTGTAGAAAAAATACTTCAAACATATGATTTGTGTGATATATGGCGACTACGTAATTCAAATATTAAAGGATTTACTTGGAGGAGATTAAACCCACTTACACAACGTAGGTTAGACTATTATCTTATATCAGTGACTTTACAACCCTATGTCACAAACTGTGAGATTATACCTTGTGTAGGAACAGACCATTCAGCGGTACTACTTGGAATTTGTTCTTTTGAAATGCCAAAAAAGGGCCATCTTACTGGAAATTTAATAATTCACTAGCTGAAGACACCTTATTTTTAACCAAATTAAAGGAGTATATAAAATTAGTGAAACATGAAGCTTTTCATACAAATATGAATGCTAAAACCAAGTGGGACTATTTAAAATATCATATAAGAAAATTTGTAATAACATACTCAAAAGAAAAAAGCAGAGCTAACGGTTAGAGAGGATACACTTAGAAAAAGAAGTGGAGCAGCTAGAAAGTAATATCGGAGAGTGTAATGATAATAGTATTATTGAAAAATACAAAGATTTAAAGCAGAAACTTGAAGAATGTTATGATCTGATAACTGAGGGCATAATTGTTAGATCCAGAGCTCAGTGGTATGAGCAGGGTGAGCGCAGCACAAAATATTTCTTAAATCTTGAAAAGAGAAATCATGAAATGACAGTTATAAAAATAAGTACTTGGGTCTGTAGAAACAAAGGATCACTACAAAATAATGTCGTATATTCATGAATATTATATGCAAAGGTTTTTAGGATCTTCAGATGTAATCTCTGAGGAATGTGATAAGTTCTTAGAAGGTATTTATGGGTTACCAGAACTAACTGAAGATGAGTCTTTGAAATGTGAAGGTAACATTACTGTCACAGAGGTACTTGAATCCTTAAAAAGAATGCCAAATTATAAAACACCAGGGAATGATGGAATAACAAAAGAATTATACTTGAGTATATTTAATGAAGTAGGTTTTGAAATGACTGCTTGTTTAAATGAAGGGTATCATTCAGGAGAATTATCAGAGAGCCAAAAACAAATATTTACTAAGCTTTTAGAAAAACCTGGTAAGGACAAAAGATATATAGAATCTTGGAGACGAATAAGCTTAATAAATGTTGACTGTAAGGTGTTAAGTAAAATTTTAGTTTCAAGATTGCGAAAGGTTTTGCAAAAATTGGTCCACTCAGATCAGAATGCTTTTGGTCCAGGCCGCTATATCGGAAATTCAGTTCGCTTAATCAGTGATATGATGGAATATTGTGATACAGAACAGCAAGAAGCAATTCTTTTTGGAGCTGACTTTAAAGCTGCTTTTGACTCAGTAGATCAGGCCTTCATGTTAAGTGTTCTAAAAAACTAGGCTTTGGCCCAGTGTTCAATAACTGGATAAAAACTTTGCATAATAACATGAAAAGCTGTGTTATCAACAATGGTTTTACAACACCATACTTTTTTGTTGTCTAGGGGTACTAAACAAGGGGACCCAATATCCCCATAATTGTTTATATTAGTTTTAGAAGTGTTAACACATCAAGTTCGTATAAATAAAAATATCCAAGGAGTCAATGTTGGTGCATATGAACTAAAAATGATATGTTTTGCAGATGACATAACTTTTTTCATCAGGAACACAGCTTCATTTGAACATTTAATTAGCACCATAAATGGGTTTTCAAAATTTTCTTCCCTGCATGTAAATTATAATAAATCTGAGGCAGCCTGGATAGGTGCAAGTAAGTATAGTACACTAGAACCAGTTTCAGGTAAATGGGTTAACTTGACAAAAGGAGCAATTAAAACTCTTGGCATCTGGCACTCATATGATAAAGATATCAGTAGGAAACTTAATTTTGATAATGTGAGAGAGCAATTGAAAAAAATATTAACTGTGTGGTCAAGCAGAAATTTAACATTATTTGGAAGGGCAGAAATTTGTAGAACATTAGCTTTAGCCAAAGTTATATACGTATGCAATATGCATGTACCACCTCAGTTATTCATATATATTGTTATGTCAATGATGAAACATTTTGTATGGAGAGGAAAAAAACCAAGGTCAGATATAGTACACTGATAGGACCATACCATAAAGGTCGTATAAATTTTGTAGACTTAGCCAGCAGATTGAAAACTCAAAGAATAATTTGGATTAAAAGATTGATTCTATGTAATAGTGCTTATGCATGGAAAGCAGTACCAATGTTTTATCTTGAGAAAATAGGTGGAGTTGCCAATGTGTCTTCAAACTTTGAATACCATAGAATACCATCTAAGATACCTGGCTTTTATAAACAATGTTTGGAAGATTGGTCTCAATTTGTTTCAAAAGATCCAACCATGAAAAATGAGGTAAAACTGCAATCTCTGTGGAAGAATAGGTGGATTAGAATGGATAAAAAGTCAGTGTATTGCAAACATTTGGACTCGTGTGGAACAAGGTTTGTAAAAGACTTTGTATCAAAAGAAGGAAATGCTAAAATGGTATGACTTGATTAAAAAATATCCAGATATTAGAACATGAGTCTATCTCAAGTGGAGATCTGTATTAGCTGCAATACCATGTAACTGGCTAAAATAATTGCGAGACGAGAATATCGAATCTAATGAAGGTATATCAGAGGAGCATATCATAATCACAACTAAGGGTATAACAAATATACAATCTTTATCTTCTAAATATGTTTATGATCTGTTGGTGGAAAAAAATTAACTGCACCCACATCATTTGTCAAGTTAAGACATACAATACAGGAAGATAATATCAACTGGGAGAGTTACTTTGGAGCCATCCAAAAAATCTCATTGGATATGTACTCGAGGGAATTCTTATTTAAAATACTCCATAACTATCGACCAACCAAAAGTTTACATTACAAATGGAAGTTAGTTGATAGTTACCGATGTACGTTTTGCTTCATAGAATTAGAGACCAAGGAACACATTTTTTATGAATGTTTTGTAACACAAAATCTATATTTTAGAATTGTGGATTGGATGAAATCAATTGGAGTGATAATGCCACCATTAACCTTGAACAAAGTATTGTATGGAATGTTTCCAATTAAGAATAACCTTCTAATAAATCAGGTGTTCCTTACATTTAAAATGTGTGTATATCAAAGTAGAAAGGAAATAAAACACAAGCAATTTAATGCCAGATTTTTGAGGAGGTTGAAATATATAGAGAAAATTGAATATATAATAGCAAAACAGAAAAATAAGATTACTGCACATTTAGAAAAATTGGGTAAAGTAAGGAAGCATTTTTAACATACAATAGCATTGTAGATTTAGTATTAAAAGGCAAAGCAAGGGGTGGATGGATTCTGCAAAGACCACATATATACTGCATGTACAAATAACAAGGATTGAAAATTTGAAGTATAGTTGGAATAATATCCAGACAATGTGCTTTGTATATATTTGTATATATTGTATTTGATGTGATTTTGTACAATTATGTGTGACATGTTTATTGTATGATTTTTCAGCAATAAAATTTATGATTTGTAAAAAAAAAAAAAAAAAAAACATTTTTATCTCGTCTTTATTTTTAAAGAAACGAACATAATTAATATGCGGCACTCTTAAACCCTGAATAAAGTATGTTAATCCATTAAAATGTAAATATTTTCTTGCTTATGTTTTACAATTATGATCCCTCCATACTATGGTTTTTTTCATTCTTTTTTTTCTGTTGAATTAAAATATTTATTGGATACAATTTATATATATATATATATATATATATATATATATATACTATCTGGTAAACCATGTATACCGGTTTGTTACCAGGGTTGGGAAGATGAATTAACTAAGATGAGGATCAATGGCCCAGTTTTTTTTTTATTTCATGTGTTTTATTCCATGAGTTAAAAGAAATATAGATTTTCAGTGGGATACTGTCTTAATAAGAACAATTATTTGCTTGCATTTATTTTGTGGCGCTGTGGTCACGGGAAGGGATTGATATACATCTGGCAAGTGATGGTATTTACATTTGCGAACCGGAATGGGACGCGGGGGCATTGAGGTTTTCGATAATCTTTGACTGGTTACTATAGTTGGACGTGTAAAGAATATGTTGATGTGAGGAAGATATGAAAGATGAATTTTACGTACGTTTTAAGGAAGGAAACTATTCCTTAAGAAAGATAGAAAAATATGCATACCTCGTTAGTTGCAGAAGCGGACCCAAGTGAAATCGGAAGCATTTTTTAATCGTATCAGACCAATTTTGAGTCCTGGATACTCCGCCCAATCCTACCCGCACCCCTTTTCCGGAAATGGGGACATTGTATTAGGTTTTGTCATTTGTCCCCCTGGGTTGAATACCTCCTTCTCATAAAGTGAGAGTTATGTGTTTTTCACGTGTACTGATTGTGTGACGCACTTGGGTCAAAACCTGGGTCAACTGTCAGGCCAAACATGCTTAAATCCTTCAATGAAAGCTTGGGTTATTCATTTGCAAAATATAGTCCTTAATTCTGTGTTGCATTGGATCGCACAGGCAATCCGGTCTTTGCCGAAGGCGGTTCGGCTGTTTTTGTTGGAAACCTCCATGCAGATCATTAAAAAATGCAAAAATCACTCAAAATGATCTGTACAATAAAAATTATTTATTTTCATATCGGCCAAGACACTGCGGAACAATAACCCTTAAAATGAGGTAATGCATAGTATGTTACTCAACTTGGTTTTAGAGGATATTGTGAATAAAGTAGACCGAATCATTTTATAAGTAATAGATATATAATTATTTTAATCTTTTTGCCAGGGAGCCAAGATGAAAATTTCAGAGCCGAGGTGCCAGGTATCGATGGTGAATATGAAAGTGTAGGACTCTCCACTATCGACCGCCACTCATATGTCAACGTGGAGGGAAACAACTACGAAACACTGGACAAACAGCAGATCAGAACCCCTGAACCGAAGACGTACGCAAAACTCAGGCTAACGTGAGTGTTCACTCGATGAAACTTGTTTCAAAACAGCTGTTAGGAACTGTGTTTTGAAAGTGCAACCAGCCTCTATTATATCCAATTTTTCATACACTCATCATTACCATGTTTGTCTGTAAAATTTTGAATTTTTTTTTTGTAAATTAAAACTTTGTATATCTGTCTAATATGTTGAAATCTGAATTTATAAATGTTAATATGAACAGATTTGGTTTATAAAGACAGTAGAAAGTATTCTTTTATTCAAGTTCAATGACACGTACTTCACATCCTAATAAAACTTTGACAATATCAACGTATAATGTATTAGATATTAGTTTATGGTCCGGTTTTTGGGATAGAACGCATAGAAATTATGTTTTTCATGCGATAATAATCTCCTGTACACGAGATAACTGCCGCTAAAGCACGCTTTTGTATATCATGCTGGATGAAATCATCATACCGGAAAATTTTAGGTTGGTTATACATCTCCTCTTTGTGTGAGGATATATCAACATATATGTCGTTTAATGTCCTTTAAGGGTATTCTTAATTTGTATGTATGTGTATACTTTATGCCAGAAGCGTTGGGATAAACTTTCAAGCGGGTTTTTTTTTCTGATTTGACCCTCAATGGAACATCTTTAGATCGAATATTTAAAACAATCCTAACAGTGACTCTAGTTAACACGGTTGTTTCACTGTATGACACTGTGTATCAAGCTCTCTGAATATGCAAACAGATAAAACGACAATTGTCTAATGTAATGTTGGTAAAACTGTTTAAAGAATATCAGGTGTAGCTTTGAATGGTGTGTCAGTCTATAGTTATCGCCTCCGCAGCTAAAAACTATATGGTAAAAGAAAAAGAAAATCTTTGTCCGATGTGAGCCACCTTGAGACGCCCTTTTATATAAACAGTTCGACAAGGCTTTTATATAACTTTTATCTAAATTTTACCTATTCAGGAAAGCAACCTGTCAGTGTTTGTGCTCTTTATACATTTATGTCTAATAAAACTAAATTTATTTTAAATGTTTCCATGATCTCACCTGTCACCATAAGAGGAACAATGATTAAAATGTACTACAAAAGCACACCTTATCTCCAACTGAAAACATTTTATTAAATGTATTAATATTATGATATCTTTTGTGCTATGATGTGATACCAATAGCATTCCTAATTAAAGCACATTAATGCTCAAAATCCAAAAGCAGATGCCTTACTAAATATCCTGAAAGATTTTAATAATTATGAATTTGAACTCTGTATTGTATTATATAAGGAATAATGTTCTTTATCATTACTGGCAGTTTTCTGGGGTTTTTTTTCTGATCAGTGTAAATTGAGTGAAACAAATGAAAAATAATAAATTCATTTAATAAATGCTGTTAATTTGTTTTGTTTTATTTAAAGTACAAGGCAGGCTTACCTGCGTGTGCACGTGGAGACGGCATGAGTGGTACCCGGCACATTTAACATTACATATTTTTTGTGAACAGAGAAAGCCATACTCCTGCATGTATAACTTCTTTACCTGCTCTTAAGAAAACGTTTCAAAGACAGCGAAATGTGATGAAATGTTAACTAGACCTATAATATTAAGCTTTTTATGCCTCAATGATAAGATTATAATTAATATTATTTACAAACACACGTTATGTGTGCTAACAAATGTGTGCAAGAGATCCTATCTTACTTGTTAGTTATTGTATTTGGAGATAACGCAGCTGATTTCTTTTTGTTTAAGGTCCGCGAATTTTACTTATATCCCCACCTAAAGTATTATGGACTACATCTTCTACTAACTGTAATAATTAAATATCGTAGTGGTTAACTGGCACATATCCATGCTCCAGTGAAATCATATTTTAATTTGCACGCAACACTGTTGTTATATTTTAGAATATATAGCATGTCACTTATTTGCTATATCTGATTTACATCCATAAAGCCTTGGGGGAAATTCTTCTAAGAAGGTGTTGAGAGTACGAAACATGTAGGTCCGCAGGTGTGTTCGTGTGTTGGATTTTCTTGGTCATTTTTCTGTGTAGTTTTTACCTGCATATAATATGAAATCAACATACATTTCTATTTTTTTTATATTAAATTTTCCATAATTAAATGAAACCAACGCTATTAATTATCAATGTATATTAATTATGTAATCATATCTTTATATGACAGTATAGCTTTCATTATTAAATCATAATGTAGCTCTCATTATTAAATCATAATGTATCCATAATTAATAATAAGAGTAACAATGAAACCAAGGCTATTATTTAAAAATGTATATTAATTATGTAATTATGTCTTTATATGACATCGTAGCTCTCATTATTAAATCATAATGTAGCCCTCAATATTAAATCATAATGTATCCAAAATAAGAGTTAACAAAAATTTTCCAAAACATGGGAGTGAAAATAATTGACCCTTTTTTATCGATATATGTCTGTATAGATAATTTTTAGCTTTCCTCTCAAATCGCATTATCCTAGGGAAAAATCATTTTCTTCGATTCCGTCCCCGATGTAAAGGGAATATGACTGTGGAAGTTTATACACATATTTCATGGTCACAAAAAGGAAATGTCATTCTAATACTGCGAGCATTCAATGGGCCTCAAAAATCGACAAAGAAAAACTTGCCACACATTAAGGCTTGCAATGGAATAAAAAATGTTTCTCTCCGTGTACCCATGTCATAAGCATATAGTATATCGGGCAGACACGAAAGACACTCATTGACTAAACTGTGAATCACTGCCAGACGTTTATTATATTAAGTATTTGCAATTATTTAATTTAGGGAAATTAAGAGAAAAAGGCTAATAGCAGTTCCTGTGGTCTAGGGTAGAGCACAGGGCTCAAAGCCGAACAGAGATTTTTAACGATCGGCCACCACCGGTGAGCGATCGGCAGGTCTAATGGGAAAATCATACCTAACATTCGAGTTTACTCACTCCTGCGCCTTTCGGTGAGTCCTAGTTGAAATAGGAACGATTGGCTTAATGGGAAAATTATACTTTAGAGTTGTGTTTCACTTACTGCGCCTTTCGGTTATACCTCTAGGGAACATACACAGGACCCGCTGATGCGGTACACAGAGAATGATTTGGGGGGGGGGGGCAGAATATAATCGTGAGTCCGCTCTTATCTAGACCGAAATCGGAACGGAATATTGCACATGCACACGTACGTAGTTAAGCTAGCGTCAATATAAAACAAAACAAAAATGTATGAAGACCGGACCGCATGAACGGGAGCACAATGTATCGATCGCTAGTGCCTCATACATGGTGGTATTCATTCTTTTTAACCAGGGTCGGCGGAAGCGGGAGGTAGGACAGACTAGAGTCTTACCAAAATATTGCGAAACAAGGGTCCAGTTTCAGTCAGGTAGTTTAACTCTTAAAGGGCGACCAATTTCCACGAATTGATCTCCCGATGCGCTATGAAGAGGAAAGATATCGAAGGCTACGAATTCCGCGCGATTCGGCCCTGATGACATGACAATGATTAAGCCGCTAAAAATTCCGACGATTCTACTTAGAATCAGACATGAATCATTACGTAGCTAATACGATTCCATCACGATAAATCTGCAGTTAGTATTGTAAGAGCTACTTGTTACTAAGAATTACAAGGAACAAGACCTTCTGCTACCAACAACAAAGGCATTCGAAGCGATATATACCGAACACATATGACTAGCTACGCATCAGTAAGCATTCTTGCGATACACTAGAACTAAGCTACTACGCTGCATAACACTTTAGGCAAGGCTTTATGTTGGGGCGAACTATTTAAATGAGCAGTGAAAGAGGTTTGCATCACTCAGAGTAAAACTTTTGTATTCTTCACGTTATTTCACCTGCAAAATATGGACGAGCTTATACAAGCGCGTATTAACTGATCTTTGGATATTAACACACTGCACAAATGAGTTTGCACGCTGGACATAAGGCATTCACATTTTGCCATTTATCAGGGGTGGATACAGGAATTCAGAATAGGCGGGCTCACATTGCGAGGCCGCGAAGCGCCGAGAGGGCAAGGGATTCGGAGGGGGTACCCGTGCTCCCAGGTGTAGAATTTTTGTTTTTGAAAATTTAGGTTGTAATCATGCAATCTGGGGTAGCATTATGAAGCAAGGCATACGTTGTAACTGTTCTATACACTTGGTCTTTAATTTTAATTATGTGTACTAAGAGTTTTTTCCCAGAATTGTTTGGTGAGGTCGACAATGGGGGTGGGGGCGCCCCCTTAAATCCGCTCCTGCATTATAGTAGAATATGAAAATATCATATACTGAGCGTATCTTCTGTAATAAGCGTGCGAGTGTCGCATAATGAATGTGTGAATGCCCGATGAGCTCATGTAATGTTTTAACACTGTATTTTTTTTATCTATTTTCAAGTTTCTATACCAATACAGATCTATATAACATGTTCCTGTCCTCACTTTGAGCAGTGTGTGGGTGGAAACATGTGAGCATTGTAGAACTATATGGGTACGGCTGTGTTTGTGCATTTTACATATATCAAATTGTGTGAAAACACAACCTATTTTTAACTGTATTTCATTTTTCTAATTTTCATACCATGACATACAACGCTCATATGCTTCCACATTTACAAATTTTATGGAATATTTAGATGCAGGCATATAAGACATTGTAATACATGTACCGAGTGTGCGAGTGAATGTCTAGAATTGTGTGAATGATATCCCTCCTGTGGTATACATACTACTTCTTTCGTGGGTCTCTATTCAGAGCCTGTGACTTCCTCTCCAGATGGGCAGGGTTATTCCATACACCCCTGTGGTGTAACATCGTCCAGAAAAAATTGTCCTTGGCCTCTCTCAGCTGACTGTTTCTGTCATGTGGCAATCTGCGCCCTTGTGGCCACTAGCCCTGCTGATTAATGCGGTCAGTGATGCAGGGAGAACAAAGACAATGTGGACATTCAGCTGAACCGGGCCTGTGCTGTAGGATTACTGGCTCATCTGGCTGGTCATTACTTTCAGGGCCCTGTGGGACCATTGGCTTATCTTAGGGGTCATTACATTCAGGTGAATGTGAATCCCCATCACCCTTTGCAAATGTGGTTTGTTGTTGTTTACACAACTCCTGCCGCTCCTCTACAGTAGCCAGTTTGACATCCCAACCACTATGTCCAAACAGAGCATTGATGGTATCTTGTTGCTCATTTGTCACCCGCAATGCCATTATTTTTATTCCTTCTTCCATGATAATACCTCTTATGCTGGTAATCTCTAGAAACAAGTCGAGTGTGTCTCTGATCAAATTGAGAATGTAGACCCTGCCAAACTACGCTGTATCAGCACTGACCAAACTTGATATTACCCTTACCTACAGCAGGGTCAGTGTGTGTCACCTACCCTCAACATGGTTAATATCCTGTATCAGTCTTACTAAGTGCAGGGCCAAAATGTCCATTATCTATCATTATGGTCATGCCTGGTCCCCTTGCATCTCCTCTAGTATCATTAAACAGCATACCAGTGTTAATGGGTATTAATAAAGATATTGAAAAATATATATAAGGTGCAAGTAGTTCCAATGGAAGTCAGTAAAACACATACACCACTCAGTCACTTGTTTGACGCGGATACAGCTAGACAGAAATTTTAGCTAAACTTTACTACTTGAATATGGCAGCAGAGAGAATGCGAAGGCACAGATCCCACCATGGGGGACAACCAAAATTCCAGCTTAAGTGTCCAGGAGACAGTTCTAGAAAGGAAAACCTACTTAACAAATTAAGAATAATGAAGAAAGAGTTGCCAGACAAATCTGTGACAAACCCAGACACACTGGAGCTAGCACTTGATTTCTCGCTGGAGCACAACAACAAAATTCAGTCAGATAGGCAGGGTGAAAGCAGTGAAAAAAGTGCCCTTATCATATGTACCTGTTTCAGCCAGCAGTATCAACCAGCCTATGTTTGCCACCAGAAAAGGCGCTATCCATAAACTGGTGAATCAGATTGGTGCACATAAATGTTCTTGTAAAGAAGACTTAGTTTAGAATGATTATTCTACACTGGGCCAGACGGCATTTATCAAATTTGCCTGTAGTGCCAAGCACCAGATTTCCTAGGGAGCATCACCATATTTACCTAATGGCACCAGTCTTGTCAACATGAGAATCGCCTATGGTTATATGAAAAGTGGGATGCTACCTTCACATTATGAACGTTTTGCTGAAGCTGCAGATTTTGGACAGATAGGACATACCCTTTTGACAGAGATGGTTGCCACCTTTAATGACTGCGTTTACGAGGAGGCCCAGGATTCTTGCTATACATCTCTTTGAGGAGATAGGGAGTTATGAGGACCTCACAGAGGGTATAACAACCATAATTGATGCTCGTCACGGGGGTAGGGAAAATGCGAAAGACACTGATGTGGTTTGCATTGGCTATCAATCTCATAAAGTTTTGAGAAATGAACATGTAACAAAATCAAATGAGACAACTACCCAAAAACATGAGAGAATTGGCACAGAGCGACTATATAAATATTTTTATGCAGAAAATATAGAGATTGGTGTACATGCCCATGACAACAGTGCAACAATAAATAAATTTATAAGAGAAGAAAGGAGGTTCACAATAAACCAGAATGGCACCTGGGATGGTGCCTGCTCAGTGAAGAAGGCCATGACAAATCTGGCCAGGGGGCAAACTACAAGCACGGTCTGACATGGCACTGGCAGCTCAGTGATAAAGCAGGGTCAGTAAGGATACATTTTCATTGGGCCATGAGGAACTGCCAGAATGATTCTGATTAGTTGCGGAATCAATTTGATAATATTGTGAATCATTTTCAAAATGACCATGCTAGATGCAAAAAATCTTCACGGTGCAAACCTGAACCTACTTATGAACCATTCAAAATTATCCTCACATATTTGAAAGCACTTAAGCTGATGTCAAAAGTTATAAAACAATCTGCTGTATACAGAAATGCTTCATCCTAAGCATTGGCACTAGATACTTATTATGGTGAAAGTTTTAACGTTTTAAATATATTCCATGGTAAACAGATAATTTTTTAAACACTCAGTATGAGATGCGTACTAACCTGGCTATTTGTCACTGGAATGAGAATGTTGACAGGCCGTGTACCAGCAGGTGGAACCCTGAGCAAGCAGAGGCTCCCTGGAGGTCAGCAGGAAAAAAGAATCTCACGCCTGCTACTTATACTTATAGAAATAACATATGGACACTTTGGATCTCTAGATTCTCATAGCATCAGGCACTTTCCCAAAATTATATTTTCACAGTGCGAAATAGGACATAGACTGTTATATTTCTAGTATTTCACCTGATGTTCTTAGTGATTGTTATACATGTATTCCATTTATATATGAAGTTGGACAAAGCTGCACTTCAAAATATTTGATAAGTAACATTTTATTATAATCATATGAATAAACTGAGATGAGTGAGAATGTGGACCCATAACAACAGCCATGGGAATTTTTTTAAAAACAAAGAGGGTGACTCAGGGCTTGCTCCTGATTGGCCACTCATACTGCTTTGCAGCCCCAACCCGGCAAATTTGAACGGGCACTGGCTTGAGCAGATATATTTAATTGTATTGCATAAACGACACAAGCTATGTCAAAACAGATAATGTTATCAAGTCCTTTGTAGTATAAGGAATATGTCTGCCAAAATCAAGCTCAGATAACATCTTCCTTCACAGCTAATATTCAGAATACAGTCGGAACCCAAGTTAACAGTTGCATATATTATGTTAAACTCCTTGTTGACCAGTAACGCCCCCCTGGTATTTATAGTGGAACCCGGTCTTTACGAGGACACGATATTGACTGCACACCTAACGCCTGAGGACTATTTGTTCTTGTGAGGACTTACACACGGGTCCTCGCAAACAAGGAGCTGTTAAAGCATTATGAAAGCATAAACAAAGCTGGAAAACTATGCTGGGGAAATTTCTTTCAAGTGCTATCGCGCACATCTAACACCGGGATGTAACACTGTTCGCCACACTGTGTTTACTGTACCATCATTCCTGTATTCACGGAGTTTCTATAATCCTCAATCTTCGCTGTATATACACGTTTCACAGTTCACGCACCGCGCACCGGCTAATCCTTCTGAGCGTTGAATCAGTCTCTCACAGCTGATGCTCCTGGAATAATCCAGACTTGGGTATCAGAATAAGCTTAAAGAATAAAGACCACGTTTTGTTCCGGGACTGCACACAACAAGTATCAACCCGCCAGATTACCAGTCCGTCGGCAAAATGCGTTACTTGCTCTGAAGTCCTTTAAAGAGAAATCACTTACGGCTTTCTCAGACATGTAGACATCACATCTCAGCTGTCTCCACTGTAACACATGCAGTCCTGTCCCCGGACTGCTGCAGATATCGCCAGGCTATACCGTACCGGTAAGCTGAGCAGGCACTTTTCCAGAAATGGCTCCTTATATATGCTTGCTGACGTCACAACTCCTGATTGTCTCCGGGCCAATCATTACTCGAAATTACGCCGACCGTCAATCACAGCGGGAATAGTTATGAGGAGACGCCTCTAGTAACATACCCTGAGAAAATCTAACTTACACAGGTGCACTTCCTCTGAAACCTACATAAAACACTCGTTACTATATGTCACCAGAGGACTGTGACTTTGTATATTAAGGTATAGGTAGTATGACCAGTTTTTTTTATTTTATAGTGTATCATGTTTAGCCATTAGCGTGATAAACCCAGTTAGGAAGAACACCAGTTTCGTTTGATGTCAATTTCAAAGCAGTTTAGTATTCAGTAGGTGCCTACTCCATCATTTGATGTTCTTTTCTATGTAGCACAAATTTGTTGGGACCGATCTTTTATGACAGTCTCCGTAGTAATTGTGTCTAGGTACACGACATCTTAACTGCGAACTTTCTAAGGGTAGCTATCCCACGAAATCGTCTCCGGAGGCGTGTCCGTGTTAGGTTTGATGTGTAATGACAACGGACATCGTGGATGGAAGTGCTGATTGGCTGAGAGACAAGCGGGACTTGTGACGTCAGGAGTCTCTTATAAGGCGTGAAACCGAGTACAACTTGTGAAGAACCGGGGCGCTTCGTGAGGGAAGTGTCGTCTGAGGGTTTCATCAGTCCAACCGGCTGGTCTGCCAACTTCTGTGTATACAGTTGAGAGGTCGCGTCTGTGTCTAGTGACAGTCTACGTCTGAGGAAAGCCACCTGCGTGATTCTCTGTAAAGCACTCCAGAGACAGTGGTATTGTTTTCCGAAGGACTGGCATTCTTGTGATTTATGAGTGGTATTTGCTTCCAGAAACAGGCTTTGTCTTGACGCAAAACTGTGATGGTGCTGAATTTCGCAGCAAGAGTACATATCGTTGGTTGTCTGAGACTGGAGAGCTTCAGTAAACTACAACTGTGAGATTCGTTGATCCGGGGAACTACAAGAACATTGAGTGTGCGACACGCGAATAGTGATTTATAGACGATGAACAGTTATACAGCAGTGAGAACCAGTTGTGTTCTGTGTTCATCTGTGTTACGCTGGGATTAGGCTGTGCTCCTTTTTTACGTGTACTGTGCCAGGGACTAGTGGAACGTCTAGACGTCACGTCAGAGCGGGAAGTCATGAGAACTAGAACATTTAGAACAGTGACTGTGTTATGCGGATTAATTCATGGACTCTGTGAAATAAAGTGATTACTGCATTATTTTTGTTGACGGCACCCCCCCCCCCAGAGATATGCAAGTAACCTGTTATTTGTTATTATATTTCTTTGTTATCTTACAACTGTCTTCGAGTCATTTTTGAGTGTTTTAATGTCTGGTCTGCCTGTTATTTTGACTGACTGAAAAGAACCTGAAAGTTCACATCCCCAGTGTTGTGACACTATAGAGACCCCCAATCCAGAGACGGCTCTGTTGGAATTAAACTGTACTGAAATTAACATCAAACGAGACACCTGTGCTCTCTTACAACTACACTGGCCTGAAATTAACATCAAATGGGACACGTGTTTTTAACCAACGGCCTTATGCTAATATCTAAACATGATACTCTTTATTAATGTATAATAAAATATCAAAACAATCATCTGGTTATACTCCCTATGAGAACATGCATCACAACTCCCAAGTCAAAGTTCTCTGGTGACATCACACCCCCTTTAAAACAGCACTTGGTCCCCGATCTCAAAGTTACGAGTGTGTTTGCCTGCAGAGCGTCGTCTCCGTACCCTAACGGTTGCACACATTCGAAAATGGACTTCAAAGTCTCCATGGTAACGGCTGAACTAACCGACAATGCAAGTGAACTTTGTAACATACAAAAAAGCTGTAACCACTGACAAAGTGAACCAGTGGCATCCTTACAATCTCACGAGGATTGCACCGAAGATCCAACGGACGGACGGATAAACATCAAGTATATGATATCAAAGTCTGACTACACTTATCAACAGGAAACATTTACCTGTCGTGTGATCCCGCTCAACAAATCTCAACAAAATAAGATAATGAAATTAAACTAAACAGCTCTAACTGTAACATCTCTGCTCTAGTCTGAGTAATAATCAAACGTATAACAGTGATTTATTATATAAAGTAATAAAACAATAGTTCACCATATCAAAGTATTAACCTGCAATAAATCTAAGTGGATTGGAGTGTGTATGTATCACGTCTCAGCACTGACTGTCAGTTTCAAATATTACAAAACATTAAACAATTCAAAGATATTATGACAATAATCAGTAAGAAAATTTCAACAAATACTCAGGAAGTAAATTTCCTGACAGGATGTTAGCTCGCAAACGGCTAAATCAATCATGGCACGCTTGCCATCCAATGTCACACCAGTAAAGATGTGAACGTCCAGTCTAACAAACTGACTATATATATATATATATATATATATATATATATGGGACTTCCAGTAGCAGGTCTGACTAAAGTAGACGTGTTCACGTCGAGCTCCGCTATAACATTACCTGAAGTGTACAAAAGCCATGCTAAAGCGCAATAGGAATACTCCTAGAACAAAGGAAAAACCTGGGAAAGCGCATAGGAACAATATTTGCTACCAAAAGCTTCAGACACAGAAAATACTCCTGAAATGGAACCCCAAGAGATGAGAGACTAATTGAAACAAGGTATGGACAGTATGCAGATGCTAGTGAAAGGCATACAGACGGAACTCTCTGAACAGTTAAGTAAGTACCGTTCTGAAATGACCCGTTCCATAGACTTTCTTAAAGATGATAATAAGAGATTAAATACAAGAGTCACAGAACTTGAAACCAGCCTTGAGCTTCTCAGCTCCAAAGCGGACGAACATGTTAACACAAACAAAACAGTGGAGTCGCTGCACAAACAGGTTGCGGACTTAACAGCAGATAACGAAGAAAAAAGCAAAACTATTAGGGAATTACAGACACAGCTAGAAAATGAACTCAATCAACAAGAACGTTATCTGCGAGAGTGGAATGTCAGAATTATAGGATTGGAAGAAAAAGCTTGGTCAGATGAGTGTGCTAATATTGTAGCGCAGTATATTACAGAAAACAAACTTTTGGGGAACTTGTCTGTTGAGCAAATTCAAAACAAAATTGAAATGGCCCATAGGGTCTGCAAAAAGGGCCCCAGGCCAAGACACATCATATGCAGATTTTTCAGCAGAGCAGAGAGGAACAAATCATTGATAACAGAAAGAAAATTTTGAAGAACAGCAGCTGAAACCCCAGATGTTAGCCGCATTCAACGCTGGAGACCGGATTCGTTTTAGGCGCGGGCAGCTGTACATAAATGGAAAGCCAACGCAGACAACAACACATGACAAAACAGAAATGACTGGAAACACTGAATGACCGTTAATGGGCGCTAAAACTATAATTAGAACACACAACAGCCGTATCTAGGTGCCAAAGCCCAAAATAGAAAGGATTATACGTAATCCAGGGACGCCAACCACGGTGACGTTTAAGTTCAAGGTCATCATCGCTCCCACCAACGCATTATGTACTCGCAATAGCTAACCGTGCGCCTTTAAGGAAGGATCGGTTCTCTTTGTTATTGTTCGTGAGACCATGACGGACATTGCCGAACAGGTTCTGAATTACACCGAACTGTCCCGATCATACCTAGGGTAGCGAGACGTCGTTTGAGCTTTCTCGGTTAAGCGAGACTGTAAATAGTAAACATGGTTCAGTAGAAATTTTTAAGTTGTTCTGTGAGTTTGGACGAACAGACAGCGGATACTCGACAGCACCGGGATAATGGTATTGTTTTTATATTATCCATATCATTTAGGATATTTATGTTCTGTGTTATTTGTGTCTCAGTACCTCTTATGCACGTATGGTGTTTTTCGTTATGTTTTGTTTCTCCAAAAACATTTTACACTGTTTACAGTTTAACTTGTACCAAATCCATACCAACGACTGACAGTGACAATGATGCCTTTGGCGGTGTCATACGTTATGTGAATGAACTCTGTTATAACAACGATGAAATTGACACGCCATCAGAAACAGGGTCACATTGCTTTCACTTTTCTAACGTTTTCAACAGTAAGTGTGCAATTTATTATCTTACAAATATATCTGTCTACCCCGATCCATTCCCGCACGTTGTGTGGTATAACGGTCACTATTACATGAACATTCATAACAGTTTCTTTTATCTACAATTGAATGAGTAATAGCAGTGTACTCTTACTTAATGTCCGGGGTCTTAGTCTTTCCCCTAAAGACAATTATTTTATTGGTTGCAGAATAAATGTCACAATATAATATTTCTCCAAGAGACACACAGCTCCCCAAACTCCGCTGATCAGTGGAGAGCAGAATGGGGCCACAGTATAATATTTAGTCATGGAGCCACCAATTCCCGAGGTGTGGCAATACTGATAAAAATCTGTGTGTCACATCAGATCCATAATGAATACAAAGATAAAGGTGGAAGGGTTTTAGTGCTAGACATTACTATAGAAGGCATACGCCTTAATTTGGCAAATGTATATGGACCAAACCAAATTAAAACAGACTTTTATTCTGATTTATTTGATAATTTAGCACAGAGCCACCATAAGAATAATATAGTTGGAGGTGACTGGAACACCGTTATAAATCCTAAATTAAATAAGTCAAGTGGACAACTAGGGAACACAACTGTTAGTAATTTAATGAATGAATGGATTGAAGAACTTGATTTAATTGATGTTTGGCGTCATTTTCACTTCCAAATAGACAATACACATGGATGAGAGATAAACCAACATATGCTGGGAGTCGCATAGGGTTTTTCTTATATCTAAGGGTTTTTTAAGGCTAACTTAAGAGGCTAGTATTTTACCAGGGTATAAAACAGATCACTCAGGGATTGATCTAATTATGGAACCTCATGAAAGAAAACGAGGACCAGGATTTTGGAAATATAAATATCTCTTTATTATATGATGAAGAATGTGTGCAGCAAATAAAGGATTGTATATTGACCACTGTAAATGAAAATAAAGAAGCTAATACTAACGTATTATGGGATACCATAAAAATGACTATCCGGAGAACATGTATATGTCACAGCCATAGAAAAATATAAGAAAACCAGAGAAGAAATTAGTTAGAAAAAGATATAATGTTCTTGAAAAACAAAATATTTACAGACGCTGAGCAGTGTAATAAATATAAATTAAAAGAGAAGGAACAAAAACTATATAAGTATATAGAAGAAAAAGCCAGGGGAGCCACCATCAGAAGCAAAACTAGATGGTATGAGGAGGGTGAGAAATCAACAAAATATTTTTAAATATGGAGAAAAGGAATTACAAAAGAAAGGTTGTCAGTAAACTTATTATAAATGGAAATAGAATAAACAATCCACAGGTAATAATAGAAAAAGAAAAAGTATTTTTCCAGGAACTTTATACTTCAAATCAACAACATGATGTTAGTAAAGTTGAAAATTGTATTGAAAAATATAATATTAGAATGAATAAATTAAAAAAAAAACATGTCTCCAGAAATCACAGAACAGGAAATATTAAATAGTTTAAAAACATGTGCAAATGGAAAATCACCAGGAACAGATGGTTTCCCCATTGAGTTTTACAATTTTTTTTTGAATGACATAAAGAGATATTATATGGATTTAGTTTACATCATTACATCAGATTTAGTTTTATTACAGGGCTTTTATCAATAACTCAGAGGCAGGGTATAATTAGCCTTTTCCCTAAAAAAAAGGAAAAGATGAACTTTATCTAAAAAACTGGAGACCCCTTACACTCTTGAACTGCGATTATAAAATTATTTCAAAATGCATTGAGAACAGAATAAAACAGTTTCTGCCACCTTTAATTCATGGGTACAAGACAGGGTTTATGCTGGGAAGAAATATAGGGGAAAATGTTGCAAAATTTATGACTCTGTCTGAATATTTATTACAAAATGAAGAAAAGCTTTCCTCATGGCTGTCGACTTTGAAAAAGCCTTCGATTTTTTAGAATGGAATTACATGTATATCATTTTAGAATTAATGAACTTTGATTTGCATACTATCTCTCTGATTAAAACATTGAATACTAACATTTCCAGCTGTGTTATAAATAATGGTTATATCTCTGAATTTTTTAAGTAAGTAGAGGAGTCAGACAAGATTGTCCCCTATCTGCCTATTTATTTATACTTGCTATTGAATTACTGGAAGAGGCTATAAGATCAAATGAAAAAATAAATGGAATCTCATCCCAACATGGTGTTTATAAAATAATATAGTATGCAGATGACACAGTGGTGTTCACAAAGGATATCGCTAGCATACAAGAAACTCTTAATGTATTTTCTTAATTTAATAATATCACAGGTTTAAGGATCCACCGAGACAAAACCGCTATATTGCCCTTAACAGAAGGCAAATATAAAGAAAAAGACAAAGTTACAAATTTAGGTTTGACCTGGGATGACAAACAATTAAATTTACCAGGAATTACTATAACATCTTCCATGAAAAATGTTGTACATTTAAATTATACACCAAAAATACAAAAAATAAAGAGTGTGATATATGTATGGTCTCGCAGAAAACTCACACCCCTGGGAAAAATTACCATTATAAAGAGTTTTCTTATTTCCCAGGTAATTTATTTATTATCAGTTCTCCCTTCCCCAACAAAACAAATTTTGAAAGAAATAGAGAAATTGCTATTTAAATTCATATTGCACAAAGGTAGAGAATCAGTGAAAAGAAATATTCTTTATGCACCCATAGATTGTGGGGGGCTTAGCATGATGCATCTACCAAAACAGGACATAACATTAAAAATAGATAGGATAAAACGAATACTGTCTAAATCAGAAAATGATATATGGAGACAAATGTTCATACAAGGTCTCAAGATGTCTGATGGGTCATTCAGGTGCAATTTACATAGAAATGACCTCCTAGAGATATTTGTAAAACCATCCATATCTTGGAAAGATGTATTTAAATCTCGGTGTATATATAATTACCACTCACCATTAACTTGCACAGACATTAGAAATCAAATCATATGGTTCAATTCTCACATTAAAAGAGAAAATAAAGTTATATTTCTTAGATCATTTTATGTGGCAGGGATAAAATATATCTCTGACATAATTAAAACAGATGGTGCAAAGTATGTTTGGATTTGGGAATCTGACCTACAAACAAAATCTGAAGAGAAAGTATATAAAGGTTTCAGTAATATATTTAACTGTACTATATCTGTAAAATTAAGGGTGTTCCAATTTTATATAGTACTCCGCAGAATAACTTCAAACCTTTTTCTTTAAAGAATAAATATAATCAACTCTGCAGAATGTAGTTTTTGCTAAAATGAGGATGAAACCATTTTACACTTATTTTGGGAGTGTTGCTTTTCCAGATTGATTTGGATGGTCATTGTTTTCAAATGTTTTCCAACATATGGTCAGCTGATAATGTTAGGATGTGACAATACAAGATGATTGAATTTCACGACTTTACTAATCAAAAGGTACTTATATATTACTAGATGTAGAAGAGAACAACCAAAAACTAGGAAGTGTAAAATGTTTATCGAAGAAATACATAGTATTGAAAAATATATCGCTCTTAAAAAAAAGAAAAACTGCAACAGCATGAAAATCTCTCCACTGCCTTATTAAAGAATAATTTTATGGAAGTGATTCTCACATTGGCAACATTTCATTTGAACAACTTGCTAATGGCATGGATCTGTATAGATACTGAGATAAAAATTACGGTATTCATACAAAGTTGTTGAAATTTCTGATATTATTACAGTTGGAGTTAGTCAGTATGTATGTGTTCTTTTTCCTGTATGTTTTGTTCATTTATAGCTGGGTATAGAGAAATGTATGTATAGATACATACATATATTTACAGTCGGACTTACTTAACGATGTTTCCCTTGTGTATTTTGCTGTATACTTTTTATGTATTGTTCTTTGGTCAATAAATATTTAAAAAAAAGAATATATATATATATATATTAAGGAGAGAAGTTACTTACCTTCTCTGGAGAGGCGCTCCCTTTATTCCAACAATGATGCTAAATGCATAAATTAACACTGAGTCCAATAATGACGGTAGACGGCCAAGTTACTGTTCACTCTGTTTCTATCCACATGGCTATCGCGCACCCGTAACATTGGGATGTAACACTGTTCGCGTCACTGTGTATACTGTGCAATCATTCCTGTATTCTCGGAGTTTCTATGATCCTCAATCTTTCGCTGTGAATACACGTTAAACAGTTCACGCACCGCGCACAGACAATCTTTCTGAGTGTTGAATCACAGTCTCTCACAGCTGAGGTCTCCTGGAATCATCAAGACCTCGGTATCAGAATGAGATTTGACGGGTTCTGAACAGTGTTTGAAATTCTGTTTCATTATATTGATCCTAGTATATAACAAGCGCATTTGTCGTTGCATAGCATCAGAATCTTGTAAAATGTCATCAAAAATACAGCCGAAATATTCGTTCGTTTTAACGAAAGTCAGCTGTGTTTCACCCATCATAAGCTATGGTACTTCCAAGAACCATGTCTCACTTTTACCCATTATGTGTATACACACAGTTTTTATTTTATTTTAAATTTAATTTGATGTAACATTCGGTAACCATAAGTTATACTAGTGTTTGTAAATCTTTTTCAGATGGTGCAAACAGTACTGTGTCATCTGCATACATAAGATGGTTAATGGTTGTTCTATAAATGCAACATCCAATTACTTGTTTCTTTAAAATACGGCTGAGATCGTCCATGTAAATATTAAAAAGATGTGTTGATAATACACACTACCCTGTCCGACACCATTAGTCACATTAAAATGATGTAAGATATTTCCATTTTACATATATTCTTTGGTGAAGGTACCAGAAATATAATATTCTTATAAGATATAAGGCTATCCTCCTTTTGACTAGTTTACGAAACAACGTTGTGTAACAGATTCCGTCAAATGCTGACGAAGCATCCAAAAAGCAAACAAACATGTGTGATCCGGATTCTCGATAAAACCTAAGGACCTCTGTTAAAAAGCACAAACACAATTCAAATCCGTGGCCCTCCTCTGTAACCAAACTGGTTATCTGACAATTGGAGGTACGGTTTGAGTCGACTAAATAGTACAAATTTAAATGTTTAAATACAATTTTAGAGGGAGCCATGGGCCTGAAGTTTCGCTTTTCATTCATACTTTTTGTTTTATCTTTCAGGACAGGTACCATGGCAGGTGTGGAATTCTCCGATTGATTTCTTTAAAAAATTCTGTTTGATTTCTAGAGCAAATGATCCGTCCAAGGGAACCTGCTCTTGTCTGCTCTTCTATGAGTTTAGAATAACAAAGAGCATTCTTATATAGGCGTTTAGTGGAACGCATGGTGTCATATATGGGGCCATAGGTTGGCTTCCAAGCTCGCTGCCAATTAAAAATGCTTGTCTCGCAGCATGGTGTGCATGTTTGACATGTTCATTCCATCCTGGTATGTTTTTGTTCTCGTTTATTCTTTCACGTTTGGCACTAGTGGGATGACAGAACAGACGATCTGATACAGTTCTCATCGCTTTAACTATAGTTTGGTACTGGAAATGTATTTGAGACAGGTGTAGTTTATCTTTGCAATTAATGTTACGACATAGCGCGAAATGTGATGCAGATTATGCCCCACGAATAAATTTTCAACACCATTACAATAATGCAAAAATGCTATTTTGTTTACCTTTTTCCACATTCGGCCCGTTTAATTTATGTGGCTTTGTGTTAAAGGCTACACAGGAACCAGTGGTGTATTAACGGAAACACATATTGGCAGGTGATCTGATGTCACAAAATCTCGAAGGATTCCAATATCACTAATTACTTTATGAGCTTCATAAGTACTCATGCAGTGGTCCAGCCATGAAGTTGTTCCCCGTGCTTCACTAACATACGTAAAGGCATCTTTCAGGAACACATAATCAGAGAGAATATAACCAATTTCCTCTTGTGTATGTTGCAAAGTAGGAGCAAACAGTGAACCAGTTTTATGTAAGTCTGCATTATAGTCACCGATGATATAAACGACGGATGACTGGCATGCATTTTGAACAAATATATTTATATATTTGAGACATGTATTATATAATTCGATATTTTTTAAGTGACTCATATGGTAGATAGACATTTATGAAACATATTATCTGGCCTTCTATGTTTACTGTTATACCACATGCCCATCTTCATTCAACTGGAAGCCTTGTAACATACCGATCTAGAGATTTATTCAAAAAAATTACCACTCCGCCGTGGGGGCGTCCGGGCCACATTCCTTCCCTAGCATCCATGGGAGATTATCCCTGAAATGATCATGTACCTTATTTAACTTATACAACTCATGTTTATATAACCAATGTTCTTGTATACATATTAAATAATATTTTTTACACAGTGTAAAGATTCAAAGCCTCGGCAGTTAAATCAACAATTTTAATTTGAGATATGTTATTACTGCTTTACATAATCCTTTTCATTACGTGTAAAAAGCCTGCGTGCAAGAAAAACATTCTTAGGCCAGTTATCGGTATTATAAAAGTCAGATACATTTTGACCATGGCCTCTATTTTAAACGATGCATATGACTCATAGTGAGTCTTCAGCATTCAAAATCAACCTTGAATTTGCTCTTCACATACTGATGGACATCCAAAGTTTTGGTGTTTGGATCTAGACGAATCTGAAACAGGGACACGAACCGCTTCTGTTAGGACAACTGGCTGCCCGTTTTGTTCTCCTGACTACTTTCGTGAAACCGTCGTCTTTCTGTCCATCTGATTCTTCAACAGCTTTTTCCTCGGATTCTTCTACTGACTTTTCAATGATTACATCGGTTTGTGGCTTAGAACGATTTGAAGACAGCTCAGTAGGTATTTGCTTGGGTTAACAGACCTTGCTCTGTTTTAAAAATTATAATTTTTAGTAATTTTAATAGGAGAGTCGTAAGCGCCTACATTTCAAACATACATATTATTTGGATAACAAATACAGATTGTAGCTAAATTTCTCCTACGCTTTTATAGCCTTCGTCAGAATGGGTGAATTTATATATATATATATATATATATATATATATATATATATATATATATATATATTGTATGGTGGTGGGTATGCATGGTACACATGAATTACGAGTATGCACACAACCCTCTGATAATAAATCACTAACATGCATTTACGTTGTTACTTTATCTTTAAAACCAATAGAAAGTTTGTATAACTACGCTGTAACAATTTTTACTTGTGCATGGGGTACACGTACAACCTCAAGTTTATTGTGTATCGTTTAAGAGGTGTATTATCACTATGAGTTATGTTTGGGAGAATGTATACAAATTCCCGTATGCTTAACAAACGCCCTGACACGCTTGTTGGTTTTTAACTGTAGCCTAACGTTATTTAACACCTGTCCTTAACGGAGTTATGACAGCTCTCTAAGCAGTGCAAGCACACAAGCAGAGAACAAACCTAACATGGGAGCATGTATTGTACTGCACTGTGTAAGTCAGTGGCACCTGATCTGACACAGCAAGCCATCAGGGTAATCTGACCATGTCCTTATCAAAACCAAACCCCTTGCCCAGTCAAAGCTAAGTTATCATATGCAGCTTCTTGGCAAGGCTTTTTTCTGCCTGGGCACAGCAGGTCGAGTATCTACGCGAACACTCCCAATGACAAGCCACACTAAATCGCCCTGTCGCGGCGGATTAGCAATCCGTCGTAACACTCGTTCAACATGTGAGGATTTACAAGTGGACACGATTCCGGCGCTATATATAAGGAGAAGCATAAATATATGTATATATACATACATATATATACCACACACCAACACACACATATATATATTATAATAAACTGCCCACTAAATTTACAAATATATATATCCCCTGAAGATCTGACTACAAAAGTGTAATGGACCTCTTCCCAAAAGGATCTTTTATTGTAATAGCTGTACATGTTTGTGGTGACACAACTGATATGAATAAATATACATATATATATATGTTTTTATCTTACCCGGTTTACCGGCAGTTTAGTTGTTCTGAGACATGCGTTGTGGACAGCAAATCTACAAATATATCTTCCCTCAAGGGTTGTAGCTATATATATATATATTTATTTATAAACTGCCCACTAAATCTACAAATATCTAGTTCCCCAGAAGATCTGACTAAACAAAAGTGTAATGGACCTCTTCCCAAAAGGATCTTAATTGTAATAGCTGTATATGTTTGACAATTATTGCCATGTCATCAAATATGACCTATTAATTGTTATGAAGTATACTGGAGAGCTGTTGTTCTGTGTGTGTCTTAAAGGGGTCATTCTCCATAAAAAGTACAAACTTGAGTTACTAAAAAAAATATGAACATAACATCATTTTGAATGTGTTAATGATCAATATTATCCTAAATTATGACAAAACTACTTAAACAAATGTGAAAAAATGAACTAGCTACTCATTTAATTAATTATTTTCTACGTAAAAAGATGAAAATGTACAGTTACCAGCTGGTTACCTACTGTTACTCTCCTGTGGTTCCATTACTCTATCTCATTTTACTGAAAAGTTTTGAACTTTGAAATAAAAATGTTAATGTTTATTGAATAATGTAATTGCAAGGAATACAACCGATTAATAATGAAAGGTTTGTTGCATTGTTTGACATAAATTTAATGGGTATTATAGTTTCACTGAATTTTTCTGTCAGTGGTGTTACTTGAGACAAAAAGGAATACAAACCAAATAATTGATCCCTATAGCTTCATTTTTTCAACACTAGAGGGCCTTTTAAACATAACTTAAGCAGACACTGAGCAGAATGATGAGTATTTTTCACAGTATATTGACAATTTAGACATTATCCCTGAATTTCCTATCCATGTTTTTATTCATAGTCAGTGGTGTTCTCATTTTTCTTGCTAAGTTAGTTAAATGATAAAAAAATCGACTACAGTACAGGGAACTATATTTCGTTATTTCTATATATTGTTTCTATATTTGAATTTTAGACAAAATAATTGCCAGCTTCAGAAAAACAAAGATTGTACAGGGTAGGAGAGAGAAGGATTCACTGAGGATGACACAGTGTCTTGAGAACAAGAAAAATAAATAAATAAATAAATAAATAAATAAAAATAAGTCTGCAAAGAGGAAAAGAATAAAGGATATTTCAAAGAGAGACATTTAAAAGACAAATAAAAAAAATGGAGGAAGTACAAGTGAGCTTCAAGTAATGCTAAGAAAAAGACGAGAATCTGCTGACTCCACCTTTCTCACCTTTTTACTTAATCGGTCTAAGTATTTTAGATGGATAAACCACAGTGAATTCACATTAACACATTTCCTTAAAGTCTGTTGTTACATTTGTGAAAATTATCGTCGGATGAAGCAGAAGATTTTTCAGATAACAAAGAGTTAAAATTTTCTATCAAACATTTTATCCATTCCAGTAATTTAAACATACCCTGTGAAGTTAACCTTTCAAATAATTTACATGCCTGTGATGCATAAAATTATCAATTTCTGTGGAAACTTAATAAAAATTTCATTTTCTAAGAAAAGTTAAGCAGGTTTGTGCAAGTATCAGTGGTGTTACCCAAATGTCAGTGGTGTTACATGTTAGTCAGTGGTGTTATAAGGAAAAAATCTTATGAAGAATGAATAAATTTTATGTTAACTTTTCAACTTTAAGCATTGTAAGTTCAGAAAACTATGGGTTATGGATACAAGAGATTTGCAAATCAAATGTACCACTAATATTTTCAGTATTTTAAACTTACTCCTGTTAGCACAGGATCTTCAATGCTTCATGACTTTTAGATGTACTGATATTTTTCTTCTTTTTCAGAGGGAATGATTGGTGTTAACATTTATAACAAGAGTGACACCAGTTAAGGTGATCTGCGAAAGAGCCTTGAATTTTTACTGTAAAGTTTAAGTTTTAAGTCGATATTCAGGTCTGTAATACCACTGACATGAAAATTGAGTCTTAGTGTACTTTCAGGTAAAAATAGGACAAATTCAGCGTGTTTTAGTGTTTGTGTATAGTACTAACTATATTTGATTAAAAAAAGGTTATTTTTATTTAATTTTATACCTAAGGCCCATTCCGAGGAAATTTTTGGGTATTGGTGCTCTACCATGAACGGTCCATTTTCGTAGATTCGGAGGTTCGATGGTGGATCAATGCTTAGTTTAACAGACAACATGTAGCAAAACTCAGCACAACGAGAACGCTGTGTTTTTATGGGTTGGTGGTGGGGGGGGGGGGTGGTTAATGTTTCCATGAATGGAAAAATTTAGATAAACCATGCAGTCACATGTAACTGCCAAAAGCTTCCCATTCTCTCAACTCCTTTCTTGCATACCGGACATGTTAGCACACTATTGTCATTCGTAACTCTTTTATTCATTCCTAAAAATGACATTCATTCGGCATAAGTTGCAATCAGTTAAAACTGTTCACACTCAAATATGTGACAAGTTACTGTATAAACATATTTTATTACATGTTAGGTTAACATTACGTAAGTGTTCCTACTTTGAGTCAAAACTTGGTGAAGTGTGAAAAATTGGATTTCATAATAAATCTATTGGCCCAAGGACCATGACGCCAGATGAATTTTATACAGGATGCATCTATAAATAACTAATTTTATGATCTTATTAAAACAATCATGATGTATAAAGGAACCTTTAACAATGGGTAGAATTACTTCGAGTACTTCAATCGTATAATTTCTATACAGATAATAGGCCACAGTGACCTTAATTTTTATGTCCAAGGAGACATTAAAATGATCTGCCTTAACATTAAGAAAGATATTTCAAGACTCAACAGTTAAGATGGTACCCTTTGTGACTTTGTGTGTTCTCGGAAATAGGGGTTTCCCCTCGACCCTCGTATTCACAGAATGCCTGCCCAGTCTCTTGTCAGGGTGCTTAAATCATGTTATTCTTCTATAGGGCACCGACTAAGTCAAAATGATATAATTTGATATTGTCTGACTCTATGGGTACCATGTTTCAGCTTTCCAAGAAATTTGCCCAGAACCTCTCTTTTTCTACAGTTAGAGGTCTCAAGATATTATGGATACGGTTTGTGCCCTAATAACAGGTGGACCGCTTCGTCTAAATGTCTCAAAAGTAAAAAAAAGCGTAAAAATAAGGGAAAAAATAAAGTTGCCACAACCAGTCTCCAGGAAATGATGAAACTCTCCATGATCAATACGCTTGGAGAAAATCATGGCAATTAATGCCCTTGTAATTCAGATACTGGAGCTTTTGTATCAATTTTTTATATATTACGGGTGGCACCTCTGAGCCCCACAGCTCGGATTATTTAGGTTGACGTGACCTTATTGCAGATTTCCAAGGAGATTTTTTTAATGGAAATCCATGGATGACAAGTAAAAAGATTCCATATCCAGCGGTTACGATTTGTGACCTGTTAGTGGACTGACGGACAAACAGTGATCGCTATAGCACAGTTGATTTTCAGTCAGCAATGTATCTGTGAATACATGTTCTGCGATATAATATTATTATCATACCAAAATTATATCACATCCTTTTCAACCAAAGAGTGTTTAAAAGAGCTTTGCAATGTATATTTCATATAAAATGTTTAAAAATATACAGCTTAGTTTCAACATACAAAATATACAAGACTAAATCTTATGCAACATAAATGTGCTTTTATGATTTAATCCTGTTATTCTTCTAAAGATCACCGACTTGGTCATGGTGACATAATTTGATGTTTCCAAAACCGTTTACCCAGGACTTTCTTCAATGCAAAATTATAAGATTCTAGGGCAAATGGATATGTCCGACCCTATGGGTGATCAATTTTTTATCAAAACATGATTCCCGCGAGTAGCTATAATATATATTTCACCATGAATTAATTTCAGATTTCAGAGATTTGCCAAGGACCTCCCTTTTACAAGTACAGTTTGAAGTTTCTAGGTCAAATGGATACAATTTGTGCATTGTCTGGCTTTCTGGGTGCTAAAAATCATGTTTTGCCTTGTCACTCACGGAATATAGGTCATCTTGAAATTTTCAAATAAGAAATTTGTCAAGAAACTCCTTGGATGTATAATTAGAAGTTTTGAGGTATAATGGTTCTGGATTGTGCCCTAATAATAGGCAGGCCGCTTCATCTGAAGATCTCAAAAGTAGCAAAAGTAATGCGTAAAAATTGGCACATCAAGTCTCAAGGAAATGTTGAAACTCTCCATAATCAATACGCATGGAAACCATCATAGCAATCAATGACTTAGTTATTCAGATACTGGAGCTTTTGTATGAAATTTTAATTATTCAAATTTAATTACCAAATGTATACAGCACTCTTTTAACCAAGGAGTGCTTAAAAGAGCTATACAATGTACATTTCATATAAAATGTTAACATAAAACATTTACAGCTGAGTATCCACAATAAAATTATAAATCTTAGGCAACATGTGTTTTCCTAATTAAATCATATCTTGTTTTGCCAAGGATTATATTGTTTATTCTTGCTAGGATAATAGCAATATTTCGACCGGGTAAGTTCTTTTTTAATTTCTGAAGCTCCTGGCTTCTTGGCATCTTCTTGTTTTTAATACTGTTTTCCAATGCTCTGAAGAAACCTTGTTTTCTTCTTTTTGTTCATCTTTTTCTGTTGACCCTTCCTGTACCTGCATAGATATAACAAGATTATAAATTTGATTCTGTCAGATATATATATTTTAAACTGCTTGATTGGTGTACAGATGTCTTGAAACCTCTCTTACATACAGTTAAAATATGATATGTCACTATAAGTTAATCAGGTCTGCAGACTATTTTATGGAATTCTGAATTTAAATTCAGATTTCAAAGGGGCTGAAATTTGATAGCGGACATCTTTCCCAGATGCCAATTTTTCAGTAAAATTTTACAGCAACTCCTTGTACAGTTCATGAGTGGCTGCATGTCTGTCGTGACAGACAGACGGATAGACAGAAAACCTGTTTTGCATAGCTGGTATGCCTGGGCAGGTCCTTAATTAAAGTATAGGATTTACTTTCGATAAACTGAAGAAGACAATTTGATATAGGTGCATTATACAGGTGTGCTTAAATAACTAAAACGATTTTTTCCCTTCAGAAACCTCTACTTGTTAAATAAACATTAAATACTAACAAATTACAATTTGATTTCAAATAAAATCAGATTTAAAATTTCATGTGGGCCAAACTTTGCAAAGCACCATCATAAACAAGTTCAACTTTATCATATTTAATTGAAATAAATGCTGTATAAAAATAAAAAAATTCTATTTTCAAATGGGCATAAACTATATGTATAAGCAAGTTAAAACAAGCCAATTAGGTATACACTGCATCCGCACTGGGTAATATATGAAACTTGTGACCTGAAACAATTTAATGATGCAATAAATAAACAAGGGACCCATGGGCCACTGTGCTCAGCTGAAGTTGGTCTGGAAGGTAAAATTCTAAAAATGGTATCAAATGAGATAAAGACAGAGGAAGAGGTAATATAGGCCATAGTTGGTTGAGATGATTGAAGAAATTGTTGGAAATAATATTTTGTGATCTGACCATGTGTTTCGTAATGTTGAAACTGATACATGTAAGCAGTTCGTGAATATAACATTTATACTATTACCATGATCATTGGTTGGCTTTTTGATAAGCTGTTGACAATTAAGCAGTTTATACATTTGTTAGATCCTATTTTTTTTTTATTAAACCATTTTTTTCAATTTAATAAAATGTAAACAGTTGCAATAAAATTCCCAGTCCACAGTTTCAAGAACTTTATGCTGGGTGCAGTTGGGTGATTATGAATGGGAGTTACAACACCCCTGTATATAATTTCTTTATTGATTAAATTTTATGGAGTTGCAATATAACTATTTTTCCCTTTTTTTATAAAATATATTTTTTTAATTTGAAAAACAATAAATAACTTGATTCAGATTTCACATTTCTAAAGTGCACCTTTAATTAACCATGATTGGGCTAATATATTATCAAATTATGCCTACTGATGGATTTAATTATATTTTAATTAAATTATTTAAATGGAAATTAATTTCTTTAAAAATGCTACATTACCACAATATGGCATCTTCTGGATTACTTCTTGAATTACTTTTTCAAGAAAAATTTTGTACATTGGAGTGGAAAAAGCTTTACAATTAAAGAAATACAGTTCAAGCAATAACAATCATTGCACTACATTTTGGTGGGGGGGGGGGGTGACATGAGAATAACTTTACATCTGTGACAGCAGGGGTGCTCAACCAGTGTTGCATCACTTTTAAGGTTACCCAGGCAGGGCTGTAATGACCAGGAGTGGGCAGCCTGGAGCTTTCACAATGCAAATAAACACAATGGAGCCTCTGAAAAAAAAAATAACTAGCCTACTTTTTAGCTTTCATTTTCAAATTTCAGAATTTCACAGATAAAATACTTTTGAGTTCCTGCTTTGAAAATTAAATAAATGTACTTACAGGTGAAAAAGTACCATGGTCAAAGTTGGGAATAATTGTTGGTACTGATTTAACATTTATGTTAATAACTTTAAATAAGGAACCCATGGGTCACGGCACTCAGCTGTTATATAAGATCACAAAATACAGTTTGGAAGAGGGGGTAGACAAATACAGGTTTTGTGTGGTAAAATAAGCTTTATTATGAGATGATAGTGCTTAACTCAAGTTATGAAAGATTTAGATCAAGAGAGGGAAGAGGATTGATGACATTTATATTATTTACATTTAGAAAATGGAAAGCCATTGTCACACAGGTTTTGATTTGGTCTTATAACTTTATCTAAATTGCAGTATAGGTATTTAGTAAAAAAAATATCCACTTTATTAGTAATAATGCTTTTTACAAACAATTAACTGTTATTCAATAATTTCAGGTTATCCCTACCCCTGAGTAGCACTAGCACAAAACGATAGGAGAATAACTATTTATTAAAAATTAATTGCAATTATTGTGCCAAATATAATTTTAATAAAAGTTATATAACCATATCATCTAAAAATAATTTTTAAAATAATATAATTTAAATAAATCATGAATACATTCATGAATACATTCTGAAGTATTTGCATTAGTATCAAAATACTTTCTTTTATCCTGTATGCATATTTGTATTTATATTCATTGAATTATTGAGTATTGGTATTACTATTCAGATAAATTTGTTAAGTATTCACCAAATGTCTTGTATTTATTCAGATTCAGTCAAACAAAATTGTTTAGCATCCAGGATGTACAAATTTCACAAATTTAAATAATGATCATATGTACCTATATTTATGGCTTAAATTTATATTCGCTTTTGAATACGTTTACATAAGTATACACACTAAACATAGCAAGAGTCTTATGATAATTATTAATATTATACACATCATAATGAGAACTTGTCTAAGATATGAAATTTTTTTTCACATCTGAATATTTTTTTTATAAGAAAAAAAGTAATCCCAGCTATGAAACTAATATATGTGTTAAAAATAACCCAAGGATCAGAGCACCAAATAGTTTTTACAAGGAGCAAACTGAAGATGGGGATGTTTAATTTTATCAAGTGAAATAAAGGAATCAGTACTATAAATTTTATGTTTTACATATTATCACGTGACATCTGATACAGCCATGAGTCTTAATGTCAATTGTCAAACACATTGACATCTTAAATGAGCACTTGTCTGAGTTATATTTAATTTTTTGTCATTTAATATTTAAAAATTTTGCAATAAATATAAATCCACCAACTGAAACACCTGGAAAGGACCTGGAAATTTAGATTAATTTAATATAATCAACTGCATCATTCTCTATCATGAATTTGCTTCATATAATCCCTAATAGTAAAGAAAAATTAATTTAAATTTGTTTTCTTCATTATTAAGACTGAAATGAAAAACACCAAAAGGTGTCTGCATGGTGTCATTTGGAATACATTTTCAGCCATCCATACAACATCCATACAACATCAATAATTGCAAGGTAATTCCCTGTTACTCATTAACTATATAAAATTCCTTTTCCATAAATTTTTCCTTAAGTTGTTATTATAAACCAATAAAAATTTTTATACAATTATTGTTTATTGTTATATATTTGGCCAAAACAACTACTAGAGGAGGGGAGTTGGACACCTTGAGCCAGTTGTAGCCAGCCAGCTCTTGGCTGCCCAGTATGCCCCGCTTCATTCATGCATAATCAGCCTAAAAGGTCAACAAGGGTGACTTACAGGTGACTGAAGAGGGGCTTAAGTTCCAGCCTAGGTGTGACATGGTCTCATAACACTTTAATAAAAGTTACAGTTTTTTGTCAATTCCTTTAAAATTTCAGACTTTAGAAGCTGAAACCCTTATGTGTGCATGATATGAAATTTAAATCAACAGTGCTTACAGAAATCTAGGGACCCATGGGTCTCGACGCTCAGCTGAATTTGTCTATAAGGATATTTTTAAAGAAATTTTTAAGAATGACAGTCCTGTGACCTTTAACAATGACCTTGTGACCAAAAATTCTTAGAACTTAATATCCTTGAACTTGCAGCATTAAAATTATTGTAACAATCACACAAACGTGACCTTGACCTCTGACCAGGTTACCTCAAGATCTACAGGTTTCCACACTTTGGGCAAGTAAGCCATGTGTGAAAGATGGAAAGTTTTGGATGAAAAGTTTGATTTACAGTGCATCCACAATCTTTTTAAAGATCGGCTACTGTGACCTTCAACTTTGAACTCATGAACCCTGAAAATCAAAATGAATTTACTTAAGTGGTGGTCATTATGAAATCATGTTTAAAGCCAGTCCGTCTTCCAAAAGCAGAATTATCATCCATAAACTAATTTGTGAATGGATGGGCCCTGTGACCTTGACCTTTGACCCCATGACCCAAAAATCGAACAGAATCTTCCCTTATTGGCATGTTAGCAAAGTTTGGCTTCAAATGCATACGCATTCTTTTTTAAAAAATGAGTCCTGTGACCTTGATCTTTAACTGTTGGACTTCAAAATCGATATGGTTCTTACATTAGTGGTGGTACATATAGTGGTGAAATCCATATGTCAAACAAAACTAAAGTAATCAGTTATGGTATTATCAGAAAACAGTTGAAAATTTTGCTTATTTTGTCTTATGAATGTTCGGCATGGTGATCTAACAGAAATACGTCAGATTTACATGCGCATTTGTGTTATAATAATTGTCATATTCATGTTTAAATCGAAGAAGTGCTTTCTAGGTGGTAGCCAGCACAGACATGTATGGCCAACACTTGTAAAATCTACAAGCACGGTTGAATCAGGTGTGAACATCCATTGTAGTAGAAACGCACTATATTACTGGGAAAAAGCGTAATCAGTTGATACATACAGTCCTTAATACACGTGTTACATATTGTACGTGTATAGCCTAGTTTTCAAAATATTCATATGTATTTTTACATTTTAAGTTTATCCTTTATTGTGTGTATTAACGTGTTACTCAATTTTGAATAAGATAATATCAGTAGCTTATGGCTGAACGGTGTGACAATTGTTATATAATTCAACCAATATAAGTCTTACTGTGACAGTGACAAGATGTACACTATAGCTTCAGTTCAAGAGCTATATATTTTTATGTAATGTAGGGACGGATCATGCTTTTGAACATCCCATACATGTAAGCAGAAGTTGCAAATTTCATACAATCCCATCATGATGTTATTTATTTATCTTCTTTTTTGTTTTACTTTGTCTGTAAAGTGTGATGAAGATTAACTGTTCAAGTATCCTGTACACGTCTTATTAATAGACTGAATATGTAAAACCTGGTCTATAGGAGTCTTAACCAACCAGGGTAACAGTTATATCTTTATATATATATATATATATATATATATATATATATATATATATATAACCATTCAGTAAACATTATTAATGTCTTAGATTCACCTTTTAATCACTGTGCACAGATAGATATGTTGGAATGATTGTACTGGTATTCATGACTATTTTATGTAAAAAATTTTTATTTTGTTTAAAAATAAAATTTTTTATGGGGATGGGGAGGTATGTAATGTTCTCAGGGCATGTCTATTACTACAATTCTCACTCTCTGTATTTAATCATTATTATATATTATGTAAGTTGCAGATGTTTAAGTTAATTGGGACTTTGTGTATTCAAATGTCAGAGCTGAGTTACCAGGTATTTACATAATGACTTTAATTGCTTAGCCTTGATTACATGGCAACTCTATTCAGTCTAATTCCACTTTTATTGCACACCTTTCTTTAATTGCATCCTTGGTGACACGTCAGGGAAATCTCTGATTGGTTTACTATGGTGTATAAATCTTGCTGGGGGGGATGCGATGGGTTCAGAGGCAGTTACAAACTGGGGGCCAAGCCCTGAACTTGGGCTTGGCATTCCCTCTCCTGTATAGTTAAATTAAAGAATATATCACATCAACTCAGAAACTTGTAAGTTTGTCATCAATGCATTCTAGACCAGGTTATAGTCTCTGCAAAGTAAGCAGTTGTGGATATGAGGGCGGGAGGGCACTTAGCCCTTAGCATGTCAAAAAATGGACGTATAGTGGCCCCGTTAAGACTTGTGTTGTGGTACCTGATCGATATTTGTGCCAATTATTGAACAATGAGGAAGGGATAGTTGGGTGTGTTTGCAGGGTAATGGAAGGGTGTAGGGTGATACAGTTGTCATGTAAGCAGGTGAGGGCGGGAGGGCACTTGGCCCTTAGGACGTCGAAAAATGGACGTATAGTGGCCCCGTTAACACTTGTGTTGTGGTACCTGATCAATATTTGTGCCAATTAATGAACAATGAGGAAGGGATAGTTAGGTGTGTTTGCAGGGTAATGGACGAGTGTAGGTTGGATACAGTTGTCATGAATGCAGGTGTGGATGTAAGGGTGGGAGGGCACTGGGCCCTTGGGACATCAGAAAATGGACGTATAGTGGCCCAGGTAACACGTTTGTTGTGGTGTCTGATCGATATTTTTGCCAATTAATGAACAATGAGGAAGGGATAGTTGGGTGTGTTTGCAGGGTAATGGACCGGTGTTGAGTGGATACAGTTGTCATGAATGCAGGTGTGGATGTGAGGGTACGGTAGGAGGGCACTGGGCTCTAAGGACGTCAAAAAATTGACGTATAGTGGCCCAGGTAACACTGTGGTGGTATCTGATCGATATTTTTGCCAATTCTATCCACTCATCCAGCACTTTAAGATCAACCGAGAATGCGCATCAGCACTGGAAGCGTCATTTTGCGTAGCCATCTTTGGAAGTGTAAAGAAGCAAACGAGTACTACTATTTTTAATCAAGCGCCATCGGCGGTTATTTTTATAATTTTCCATAAAGAGTGGTCGCATGCGTCGACTGACGCCACAGATCGCTTGACTAGTGACTCTAAAGACGGAAGAACGGCTCTTACCAAGTGAAAAGGCCGCTCAAATTTGTTCGTCATGGCTGAATCAGCCACAAACAGCATCAGTACTGATAACCCACCAGTTCATGTCGCGAAATGCCACTTGGTCGGGCGCATACTGCAAGAACCAAGGCAGTCAGACGCTAGGAACGAACGTTCCAAAGACGCGTCTCAAGCACGTGAGACCGTGACCCCTGCTGGCGAGAAATCGCACCAAAAACAGCAGAAATCGGGAGAGACACCCCGGGAGGAAAGTAGGTTACGCAGTGAAAATTCACAACACAGCACGTCGGGAAAGCACAAGTCATCCGGCAAAACAAGTTCCTCTACGACAGGTAGAAAGGACAGCCGTGCCAATAACAGAAAAGAAAAAGAGGGCTCATCAATCAAAAAGGCTGGTGATGTTTCGTCATAACTGACTGAGATTAAGGGTCAGTTGAAAACCCTCACGGCGGCCATGATAAAAATGGCCCCAGTAGTGAATGAACTGAAAACTGCTTGGGAGGAGGCAAGGAACTACCAAGAGGACGTTTCTGAACCAGAATGTGATGATGCTGAGCATTCAGATTCAAATGACTACGGGGTTACGGACTGTGAAATTACTAATGTTTCCGACGAGGCCACTCCGCCCAAACAGCGCAAGCAGGACCCCCAGCTCGTTCAAGGCGGACCAAGATTGATTGACAGGTCGGCGGTCACGTGTGTACACAAGCCCAGTTCTGATGACGTAGCACAACAAAATGGCCGCGCCCATGGTAAACTGAAAACCTGTCACAGGTTCGTCACTAAGAAGACGCAAAGCATCGGACAAAATTGACCAAGAACTTGCTGAAAGGATCTCGGATTATCTTCAGAATGGGATTGACAAAACGGAGAAAGATACCACCATCGACAAATACCTCACGTCAGATAATTGTCCACGTTTGGACGTGGTTCAGGTGAACCAGCAAATTTTCAATAACGCTGGACGGGAGGCCAGAACCGACGATCTGGCCCTGCAGAATGTACAGAAGACGATGTTGAAGGTATAACAGTATTGCCTTAAACAAGTACATCCAAGCAGGTGAAGACAAGGCAGAGCCGCCTTCCGTGGAGGAAACCACGGATCTCTTGTCGGTAGCAGTCGCGTTGCTAAGTGACAGTTCTCATGAAATTGATCTGAACAGAAGGGCGCGATTTAAGACTAGTGTCAACCCAGAATTCAGGGCCCTTTGTGGAGAAAAGCCACCGGTGGACAATCTTCTTTTTCGCTCAGACTTTGCACAAAATGTATCTGAACTTAAAGAGATCAACAAGGTCACACAGAGTCTGATGAACAAACCAGCTGAGAAACAAAACCCCAAGAAATCTCACTCTTCGACATACAAGAAGAGAAACCCTTTTTTAGGGTTTCCCAAACAACAGGGGAAAACAGCAGGCGACAAAACACAAGGGGAAACCCCATACCCCGTGTGGCAGCCACAGGCAGCACAACTACCAACAGTTCCACCATTAGACCAGGTGAGCGCTACAGCTTTTCAAGCTGGTAATATATAGTCTGCATATCCAGAATGGGACAGTATAACCTCTGATCAATATGTTCTTGAAATTGTAAAAGGCTGTGAAATTGATTTTGAAGAGGTACCATCACAAGTTTTTCATAGGGCACCTACTTTCTCAGATTCAGAACAATCTATAATCAAAAGTGGAATAGGGAAATTATTAGGTAAAGGTGTCATTACTGAGAGCCAACAAGAGTCGGAGCAATTTGTTTCACATATTTTTCTTCTGTCGAAGAAAGATGGGAGTCACAGGGTTAAAAGCCTGAATAAATTTGCAAAATATAAGCATTTCAAAATGGACACTGTTCTTTCATGTACAAAACTTATGACACCCAACTGTTTTATGGCATCAATAGACCTGTCTGATGCTTATTATACTGTGCCAGTTGCTAAAAAAATACCAGAAATACATGAAATTTGAATTTGGAAATGTAATGTACCAGTTTACTTGCCTGCCCAATGGTTTTTCTGAAGCCCCATACCTATTTACAAAACTGCTCAAACCAGTGCTAGCCCAACTTAGGTCACAAGGTTTTGTGTCAAGCAATTGCCTGGATGATTTTTTCCTGGTTGGGGACACATTTGAACAGTGTAAAGAAAATGTGCATGTTACATTGGATTTAATTACAAAACTCGGATTTTACATTAACACAAAAAAGTCAGTGACAACCTCAACCAGAGTACTAGAACACCTAGGATTTATACTGAATTCTAGTGACATGACTGTGAGTATCAATGATGACAAAAAAGAAAAAAATAAATCTCTGTGCAAACAAACTGCTGTCACAAAAACAAGTAAACATAAGAACGGTAGCAAAAGTGGTTGGCATACTAGTTTCATGTGTACCAGGTGTCAAATTTGCTCAACTGTATTACGGACAACTGGAAATAGATAAAATTCTTGCATTAAAGCAAAACAATGGCAATTTTGAAAGGGTGATGCACATTTCATTGCAAGCAAAATGTGACCTTGATTGGTGGATTGCCCAGGCACACCGAGACAAGGAATGTCATAGGAATGCTCAACTATCATTACAAACAGACTCGTCTAAACTAGGCTGGGGTGCTAAATGTGAGGGCATGGAAGCCACAGGGGGGAAATGGACTGGTACTGACTGTCTTAAACACATCAATTATCTTGAGCTGAAAGCTGCATATCTTGGACTCCTTTCACTCTGCAAAGATATTATGAATATAAACTTGCTTATTCAAATGGTTAATGTCACAGCAGTGGCATATGTAAAGAATATGGGAGGTACACACTCCCTCAAGTGTAACAAATTAGCAAGGCTCATATGGCTGTGGTGCAAAGAAAGGCAAATTTGGCTGTCAGCTACTCATATCCCGGGTTGTCTTAATGTTGAAGCCAACAGGGCAAGCAGAAAGTTTGATGATCGCACTGAATGGATGTAAGATGCCTGTATTTTTCGAAGACTTGCTAATATGTGGGGCACACCAGAGATAGACATGTTTGCATCCAGACTAAATTTTCAAGTTAAGTCATATGTTGCCTGGACCGCTGATCCAGGTGCTGAAGCTGTAAATACTTTCACTGTTAACTGGAATAACAGATTTATGTGGATCTTCCCTCCTTTCAGCTTGGTGGGCTCAGTGTTGAAAAAGCTCAGGGAAGACAAAGGCGAGGCGATTGTGAAAGCTCCATTATGGAAAAACTCAACCTTGGTGGCCTCGCCTATGCCAGATGTTGCTGTTCTACCAGTTCTACCGCCAAACAGGAAAGGCCTTCTGCGATTACCAGCCGACCCACACAAAACCCATCCACTCTGGCCAAAACTTCAAATGATAGCCTGTCGATTATAGGGGAAAGATCACAGCCAGATGGGATTTCGGTTCGAGCCCAAAACGTTATTTTAAATGCATGGAGAACTTGGACCAAAGCTCAATACCAAGTATATCTAAAAAAATGGAAACAGTTTTGTGAATTGAACAGTCATAACACCCTTGACCCCGAACTGAAAGACGTTTTAGACTTTTTTACACACCTTTTTGACACAGGCATATCTTACTTTGCCATGAACACAGCAAGGTCAGCATTGTCAACAGTTGTAAAAATTTAAAATTGGCCTGACACCATGGGAAATCACCCACTCAATTTCTGAGATCTATTTTTCAAACCAGGCCCAGTTTGCCTAGGTATACACAAATTTGGGAAGTGAAAAAAATTCTAAATTACTTAAAATCACTTAATTGTGGTCAACAACTCACATTGAAACAGTTGACTGAGAAGCTAGCCATGCTGTGTGTCCTGGTAACAGGTAGCAGATGTCAATCCATTACTTTGATGGATGTAGATCACATAAAAAAAAACACTATAAATTTCAGATTAAAAGTTTAGTTAAGCAGTCTAAACCTGGTAGACATGTAGCAGGTCTTACCTGGCTACCCATCAGACCTAGACCTGTGTGTCGTTAGACTGTTGGACGACTATCTGGATAGAACAGTCAGTATGAGAAATTCTAGTAAACTTTTCATAAGCTATGTTAAGCCGCATAAGAGCATTAGTGTGAGCACCTTAGGCCGTTGGGTTAGAAATGTGCTTAGCAATGCAGGAATAGATACACAAGTATACAAGGCACACAGTGCACGTGCAGCATCTACTTCCGCAGCAAAACAAATGAATGTTCAACCACAGCATATCATGCGAACTGCTGGCTGGAGTAGCGAGTGTACATTTAGGAAGTTTTATGACAAGCCAGTCAGTGATGACACACAATATAACATAACAATACTTGATAAAGCACACAAGTGACAGCTGTTTACATGGTATGTTTACTAATAAAGTTGTTGCATTCAGTGAACCTGCCTTCTATTATTCATTAGATAGTCACAGAAAACCATGTGTGCTTTGAAGTATCGGTTTATCCTAAAGTGCTAGATGAGTGGATAGAATTTATAAATTAAACAAGACTTACCTGTAAGTTGAAGTTTGATTGTAATTCTATCCACTCATCAGCAGTACTAAGATCAATCACCAACCTCTGAACCCACCCCATATAAAATTTTTACATGTTTTTTTCCTGCTTCAAAAATGGCACAACCTCGATTGATCTTAGTGCTGCTGATAAGTGGATAGAATTACTATGAAACTTCAACTTACAGGTAAGTCTTGTTTAATTTATAAATTAATGAACAATGAGGAAGGGATAGTTGGGTGGGTAGGGGACGGGTGTAGGGTGCATACAGTTTACATGTAAGCAGGTGTGGATGTGAGGGAGGGAGGGCACTGGGCCCTCAGGACGTAAAAGAAATGGACGTATAGTGGCCCAGGTAAGACTGGTGTTGAGGTATGTGATCGATATTTGTGCCAATAAATGAACAATGAAGAAGCGATAGTTGGGTGTGTTTGCAGGGTAGGGGACAGGTGTAGGGTGGAGACAAATGTCATGTGAGCTAGTGTGGATGTGAGGGCAGGAGAGCACTGGGCCCTTAGCAGGTCGAAATATGGTCGTTAAGTGGCCCAGGTAAGACTTGTGTTGAGGTATGTGACCGATATTTTTGCAGATTATTTATCAATGAGGAATTGATAATGGCCTGTTTAAACAGGGTAGGGGACAGGTGTGGGGTGGATACAGTTTTCCTGTTACCTGGTGTGGATGTGAGGACGGGAGGGCCCTGGGCCCTTAGCAGGTTAAAAAGTGGACGTATAATGGCCCAGGTAACACTAGTATTGTGGTATGTGATCAATATTTCTGCCAAATTATTAACAATGTGTTAATTTTAGTGGCCTGTTTTAAAAGGGTAGGGGACGCTTGTAGGGTGGATACAGTTGTCATTTGAGCTGGTGTGGATGTGAGGGCAGGAGGGGACTGGGCCCTTAGCAGGTCGAAATATGGTCGTTTAGTGGTCCAGGTAAGACTTATGTTGAGGTATGTGACCGATATTGTTGCAGATTATTTATCAATGAGGAATTGATAGTGGCCTGTTTAAACAGGGTAGGGGGCACGTGTAGGGTGGATACAGTTGTCATGTGAGCTGGTGTGTGTGGGCGGGAGGGCACTGGGCCCTTAGCAGGTCGAAATATGGACGTATAGTGGCCCAGGTAAGACTTGTTTTGTGGTATGTGATCGATATTGTTGCAGATTATTTAACAATGAGGAATTGATAGTTAGGTGTGTTTAAACGGGGTAGAGGACAGGGGAAGAGTTGATACAGTTGTCATGTGAGCTTGTGTGGATGTGAGGACGGGAGGGCCTGGGCCCTTAGCAGATCGAAAAATGGACGTATAGTGGCCAAGGTAAAACAGGTGTTGAGGTATGTGATCAATTTTTTTTGCCAATAAATGAACAATGATGAATTCCTAGTAGGGTGCGTTTGCGGGGTAGGGCGGATACAGTTGCATTGTTAGCTGGTGTGGACATGAGGGCGGGAGGGCACTGGGCCATTAGCACGTCAAAAAATGGGCATATATTGGCCCAGGCAAGACTTGGGTTGTGGTATGTGATCGCTATTGGTGCCGAATATTTAACAATGAGGAAAATTAGTCAAGTGTCCTTGTGGAATTGGGGAGATGTGTAGGGTGGATACAGTTTTCATGTCAAATGGAGGCCTTGTGCAGATGATTTCCAGTGAAGCGAGTGGGTCTTTTAATTACATTTTTGGCTAAGGATAATATGAAGTTTCATCATTGGATGGGGTCCTACATATCATGCAACAATATTTATGACTGTGTGCACTAGAAGCCCGCTTTATATTTTGGCGAAAAAAAGCTTAAACAAAATAATTTTTTATTTCCATATATTTGTAATTTTTTATTTCTTTGAGAGTAATTTCACAGAGTATACAATTACTCAAATAAACACATTCGGATATATGTACATGATTTTATTAGATTATATTGTATTTGGGCCATGCAATACCAGTATGGTCCAGCACTGAAGTCTTAAGTACTAACCTTATATTACATGTATTGCTTCAATGCAGGATCAAAGTATTAAACGATTGCTTTGTTGACACTTATAAGCCCGCCGTTTGGTTGGGAATGAAGGTCAAGGTTTTCCAATATCGGCCCGTCACAGACTGGAAGATGAAAATATCTTTCACTTTCAATAACATCTTAACCAGCTCGTTCCAAAATAACAACTCGGAATGCATCAGCGATGGTGAGCGATAAAATAAGATTTAGAAAAAAAAATTTAAATGTAATAAAAGATTTTTTAGTTATAAAGATTAAAGAACATATACCCTAACATGTTTATTGGATGTATTCATTTACAACGTTCTGGTATTAAACGGAAAATTTTCAGGTGGGCCTCACACTTGGGCCGCTCTGAGTTGTCCGTCCGCGGACATACCTGTCTTTGGACCACCGCCATGATGCTTTATGAGACGACTGCCACACGTGACGTCACGGATTTCCCCCGGGCTTTCGGCAGTTTCCGGAGTGTATTCGGCGCGTCAAATGCCGTATTAATTGATTAAATTGTTAATGTTAAATGGACCATAAAATCGTGTTTTGGTACATACAAAACGAGCATATGGCACTAATCGACCTCCGTGCTGAGACTTGGACTTTAAACCCTTAGGTTTCCGGCTCTGATATTACCTGACTACGAGTTTTATCCTACATATGTTTCTAGGATAATTTGTTATTGTATGTTGAAGAATATCGATGACGATTGGAAATAAAATATACCTGCAGTATTTTTTCCCTTTTTCTGCCGATTCTATGAAAGCTTCTTCAACTAATAGCACTTTTATTCAACCTTAAAATCCATTTTAGTAAATTTTCGCCCCTTTCTGTAATAATACGCCAACGCTGAACCAGATCAGAACCAATGGTCGCCGCTGGTATCAGTACCCATCATTTTTAAAATTCTCTATGTTTCTTATTTCTAATATTACCTGACTACGGTTTTATCCTACAGATGTTTCCAGTACAATTTATTATTGTATATTGAAGAATATTGATGACGATTGGTCATAAGTTAAACCTGCATAATTTTTTCACACTTTCTTCTATAACTGCTATTTCATAATTGAAGATCAAGATTATCCCCTTTTTAATCATTGACACTAATATATATATATATATATATATATATATATATATATATATATATATAAAGGGTACATTTAACAGGATTCTTTTTGCTTTCTTCGTCGTAAGAATAGTCATCTGAATGAATAATTCGTTTACACAAGTGAAACTTTACCTGCTTCAGTCCTTATTCACTCAGGGCCCAGTAACAACAGTGCGAAATACTTATAATATGTATACGTGTAACATAAATATTTGTGCAGTCACCAGTACCTCAGCTTTATTATATGATATAGTTATCCTCGTGATTTCGACTGTCACCAAATTCTTTAGAACGTATTTATTCATAAGAAACAGGTGTTTGTTCATAAGTACAGAGTTTTGATAGACACGGAAAGTATGTTGTAAACCAAGCAAATGCGCTAAAGGGTAAAGCGTTCCAACATGAACAGCAAAAAAGTACAGTTGACATATTACTGGGAATACACATAAGCCTCAGAACAAAATGTCGGGCATCACCTTCAGCAAAATAACGTGGCGTCAGTTCACCGACAGTTCTTACTGAAGGTATTTGCTACGTATTTCCGGAACACTGTACGTGAGGTTGATAGACACATGCTGAATACGTGCGGCACTAGATTTATCCCCAAATAGTTTATCCACACCACATTTAATGGAGTCCTGTCTGCCTGCTTCTTACAAATATACATCCAATGATATTTAAGTAGTTTCATTAATAAAATCACAATATTGTGTCCTCTAAACATTACATTTCATCATTCCTACCAATGATTAGCGGTACTTAATTTCTATTTGGGTAAATGCATTTCTGATTAATTATTTTCTTCACCATTCAATTTCTCAATATATTAATAGTCCATGGGCTAGGAGGGGTCACCGTTCACCCAATCCGGGATTTTATGACATAGGTATTTTTAGATCTCTAAGTATGTCTGTTTAAAAGAATTAAGATTAACTTTGATTATTTTGGGATACACTACCCTTTTAGGCCATTTAATCACAACCGCATCTTTACGCTGGCCACCCGCGGACAGGTAGCCTTGATAAGGGGTAGGGGTATGTAAATGCTTATAGCTCGCTTAATATTTGACATATTCACTTCAAATAAACTGCATTGTGTTTGCAAATATTAGGGAAAAGTCACTGGTAACAATAATCATATGATTGTATTATGTTTGTTTGTTAATTAAGCAATTAATTACTATACATCTTATACTTATATAAGGAATTCGGTTTACGTCTGTTCGCAATGTTCTCTTAAACCGCGTTGTGTACAATAGTGTGCCTTACATTATTTTAAAGGTTATTATGTCCGCAGTGACATAGGCCATATGAGAATAAATAATTTTTAATGTACATATAATTTTGAGTGATTGTTCCGTTTTACTGACTTACACAGAGATTTGACCGAGATCAGCCGAACTGCCTTCGGCAATGACCGGAACGCATGCATCGTGGTCTCTCAACCTCAAACACTACTATTGTTCATATGAATAACGCTTGCTTTCAGCGAGGGATTTGAGTCTGTCGGGCCTTTCTTTTGAACGAGTCTGTCACCTACGTGCGTGGTCAGTAAATGAGAAAAACACATGTTTCTCGCTTTATGAAATGGGGAGTTCAACCCAGGAGGAATAATGACAAAACCTAATTCAGGGTCCCAATTTTACAAACAGGCGTGGGGTGGAAAGGGGTGGAATGGTGTCTAGGGTTTCAGGCCTCAACATTTGTCTGATACGATGAAAAAAGGTTGAGGCGGTTGAAAATGATAGTACCCTCTGCATGGTGTCCCGTTGGGTCCGCTTCTGCTACTTACGAGGTATGCATATTTCTGTTTCTTTCTTCAGGAACAGTTTCCTTGCAACGTACATTTAATAAATCTTTCATGTGTTCCTCAAATCAACATTGAATTTAACAGCTTTTTCTTTAATTTTTCCCAATAGTAGTTTATTTTCGAGATGATGCTGCATTTCTGAATTTCTTGTGCCTTTATACATTAGTTCTTGACATTCTGACAAATCCTGTTAATAAAATTATAAATATTTGACCATAAACACCTGCAATGAATGACCCATTGTTAATTCTATTTGATGGTATCCCTTGTATAAAAAGACGGATGTTGTGTTCCATGTTCCTCTCCAGATGCTTTGATTTTTCACTGTGATGCCTCCTTGATACCATGGATTGTTATTTGTCTGAACCTGAAGGTGTTTATTGGTTTTGAAAATAATGAAAACTCTTTCTTGAGCCATTTTTAACTAATAATATATAAGAGCCCTCTCTGGAACAACATACGAACGCAGCAATAATCAAAAAATTATATTGATTTCTAATAGATAAATAATCCAGCCGTTATTTTGACCAATCTGAAATATTGTGATGAATTTGTCCACAAAAATGGAAGACCTAATATTAGCAATTAACTTACTGTAAAGCTTAGTGCATTTGACCCGTATTGCATCTTGTACTACAATATCAACAAAAGGGTTCTGGTCATGTCAAAAGGAAAGGGGTAGGAGGGCATGTGCAACAACTTCAATTATTATACAAAATAAATAATTACGGCGTAAACAGCTTTATAACATTATTTGGTGTTGCTTATTTTTTATGTATTTTTTTATTTGATTTTCAAATTTTGTCACAATTATATTATGACTGAGTCGTAAGTTCCTTGTTATATTTAAATGCCTTACCATGTCGCTTTCAGATTTTCTTGCAAGGAAACGTGCTTGATAGTGTCAAGGTTTGCATCACAAGATCCCCTTATCTTAAAAGCACCTTGTCCCAGGTTCTTTTAGTAATAAGAAAACGTTCGCACATACAAATCAACATCACCAGAAATATGTACAATAACTTTAATGAATATGAGTGCATATAAGTGCAATATGACATAAAGGGAAATATCAAGTATAAGCACTTCACTGTGAAATAAGCTGGCAAGTACAGCACAGCTTAGACACTAAACTTTATAAAATAAACACGAGTTGAATAATATCAATCCTTCGACATCCGGGTAACTACAGTTTACCACAAGAAGCAGAAAGGGATTCCAGTAAAACTTCTCCCGGAAGCAACCCATCAGTGGAGGTATACCCAATACCATAAGGTTCATTCTGTGAAATAACATAGGACTGTTAGAAACTCAAAGAAAAAAGATAACTCCAACATTTAGGGTAACAGAGCCAGTATTTCGATAGAGATAAAACAAGATATTAAAGAATGGTCATTACATTGGGTCCCAAATGGAATAACGTGTCTACTCCTACATATCGTAGGATTTTTGTATTAAGTATAACAGTATTTCAGCAGATAATGATAGTACTGTTTCATATATATATACATATATATATATATATATATATATATATATATATATATATAAAGGGGCTACCATAAAGTCAGTTCTGCTTTTGGGTACCAAGAACAACCGTACAATGGCTCACCTTTCTTGAAAGAAGTATCATAGAGTCACAGTCTGAAGTCTACCATTGTCGGTACTTCTGGGTGGTGTCCGTGCACTGCCGGTACCCCTCGGTCTCTACCCACTGGAAACAGTCTTTTAATGCATAATATTAGCATTTTGAGTGTGGCACAGTTCATACCATGGTTTGGTGTGCATTTAAAAGTCTATAGTTGACCATACAAAAAAACACAGCTCTAGGTATTGATTAAGTGTAGCATATAGTAACAGGCATGTTGTGTAGCCCTCAGGCCTCTTACAGTTCAAGTAGAGAGAGGTTCATGTTTCCTCTAGCAGAGCTGCTGGCCAACTGCCTTATTCTTGTTAAAAAGAGCCTTGATAACAATTCTTAGCACACTGAGCAGAACCAGTGAAATTATGGCAGCCCTATTCTTGTTTCAGGTGTATTGTTATAGGCCTTTGGCACAAGGACTACCCAGGGGTTTTTGTTACACACCACTGGACACAGATCATTGTTACCAGTGTGGTCATAATGGGTACAAAACAACTACATGGGACCCAAAACAACTGGCTGTGTCTCACACTGTACATTGTCACACATAAAATAAATTGATGACTATTAAATATATATACACACAAAAATTATATCTTTGGGGATCTGCGTGACAGATAGTTTAAATTGTAAACAGATCACAGATTCTAATATAAATGTATATTGATGGATCAGAGTGATCACTAATTATGACTTCTTTTCAATGCGATCGTAATTAATGGAAGGAGATGGTAGAGGAGTACATGTATTAACAGCAGCGAGAAAGTAGAGGAGCGGAGGTTTCACAGTACCGTACATGGAGGGGATCATATATGTGCTATTCATTAGGAAGAATCTAATTTTAAAACATATGTATGATTTATGATTGTAAAAATTACGAAAATTGACTGAGTAAACATAGAGAAGCTCTGGGTTCTAAACAGAAATGGACATAGCCTGTGCTCTTATACCGGACACAGTATAAAGGCATATATACCAAAGAGATTACTACAAAATATAGAAATATGTAGTTTAATATTATTTAACAGATAGGTGATATAGGGAATACTCAGTCTAATATATTTAGATGCTCTCCTTAAGTATTATTAAAATTTTTCATTTAAAATAATATTCAATGCTGATAAAAATTACTTAAATAATATAGATGGTCACTGCCGGGAATTCATCTTTAGCTTATCAGTTAAAAGGTTACCAACAGGTCAGGACATTCTTTTAATAACACGCTTAGACATTCAGTTAAGATTATTTTTTAATGGGAATTTAATTTTTCCTAAATATCAAGATAGGCTTTCTACTTTATAATACTGGCAGCTTTAATGCTGCATTAGGTCTCAGCTCCATCCATGTACCAAAACCGAGGTGTTACAGTGGTCAATGTCTTCCATGATATTAAATATATTTATCATTTGAGAATCACCATATTTTACTTGAATGACGTTTGTTCATAAGTGGTTATTGACCCTCTTCATCTTGGCAAGCACAGTATTTGTCTTTATATGATGTCCGCCAGAAATATTAAACGGTAATCGTGATCAGCATAATATGATTTCTTTAAGGAATATTCGGTATTAATAGATAATATCTTTGTCCTAGGAGGGGAAGTGACCATCTTCAGTCAAAGGTACAAAGGAAAAAGTATAGTTTTCTGAATATGGAGACAGTTTATCACACTCGAATGCACAGTTGTGACTTTTTTAGCCGCTTATGTTGTCGTTATCTGAGCTCACCTGTGATGAAAACATCCAGTTGGTGAACTAGAACCATCACTCTCAACTAAAATTAATATAGTTTCTTGGTTCACGGACCACACATCAAATTTTGACCAGGATCCATCACTGGTGATCCTTGTTATTGGCAGAGGTATGCGTGTTATTTTCAGTGCTATTTATTTACACTTTATACGAATTGATACTTAAAATTAGTAAACGAATAGACAATGTGCAATAAAGACAGACGCTTCCATATTAGGTATTACACAATGTACATTACCCCATTTTGAAATTGGCCAAAGGATGACACAATATGACAGAAAGGATTGACAAGGTATTGAACTTTTACACTGTTAATGCACAGAAAAATAAAGCTTAGGACCCCAAGGCAAGAGATAGTCACTAGAAAACATTCATGCTACCGTTGTGATATGCATTACAGAAAAGAAACAAACTTACTCCCACCACATAATCTAACACATGTCACCTTCTGAGAACACGACTGCATTGGAAAGTTTTGCTCGGGAATATGTTGCTCGGTCATTCTACGTATGTATTAACAACAACAAATATAAAACGGACAAGAAAACGTCAACTGAAATAAAATAAAACAATAAAGCAGTAGAAGCTAAATTAATGATTATGCATGATAATTGAAACTTGTCTAAAAAAATTGTTGTGGACACTATTTCTTATTATTTGCTCTACAGACCTGGTGCATTGGGCCTAGACTTTTCAGGAATCCCAAAACAATTTGAATTATCAAATTCAAAAAAACCTCACAATATTTCGGAAGGGTTAACATAACACGGGTTAGTGCTTATATTTGGATAAAAGTTTAATATCCTTATACACTTATATATTCAAAATGGTCTGGACAAAGAGTTTACTAGTGTTTATACCCTTACTTTCAAAGCGATGACTATTTTTGTTATTAGGGAAGCGTCACGGTGAGGTATATCGAGAGAGGAACACGGAATACCTCGTATGCATGTTATAAAAGTGTGATCAAAACAGAACAACACTATATTATTCATTGGTGTCTACATATTTTTTTTTAATATTTTAGGATTAACATAGGCATCATATTCATAAACTAGAACTTAAAAAATGTCAACTTTATCTTGTAAAATCATCCACAGCGAAAATTGTTTGAATAAAAATCTGTGAAATTTCTTTAGGATGTTTTATTAATATCATAACCAATTGCTTCATCAACAAAAATATGTAATAAATATACATGATTATAACTATCAGTGACTTTTTCGATTGTTTGCAAATACAATACAGTTTATTTGAAGTAAATATGTCAAATATTAAGCGACCTATAAGCATTTACATATCCCTACCCCCATATCAAGGCTACCTCTCCGCTGCTGTCTCACTCTCAATCCCATAAAAGGCTAGTGTATCCTAAAATAATCAATTTTAACACCTTAATTCATTAACTGGACATATTTGAGGATCTGAATATACCAATATAATAAAATTCCAGATGGGGTACACAGTGACCCTTCTTATATAATGGCCTAAATATGATTATTTTTGTACAATTATTATATGTGAAAAATGGTTTAAGAAAGGGTTTCATTTATTTTTAAAACTAATAAACACCTTCAGGTTCAGACAATTAACAATTCATGGTATCAAGAAAGCATCACAGTGAAAATCAATGCATCTGGAGCGGGACATGCAACACCACATCAGTCTTATAAACAAGGGATACCATCAAATAGAATCAACAATGGGTCATTCATTGCAGGTATTTATGGTCAAATATTCATAATTTTATCAACTGGATTTGTCAGAATGTCAGAAAATAATGTATAAATGCACTAGAAATTCAAAAATGCAGCATCATCCCGAAAATAAACTACTGTTTGGAAAAATTAAAGAAAAAGCTGTAAAATTCAATTTCCTTTTAGGATATTTTTTATGTATAGTAATTAATTGCCTTATCTACAAAAATACATAATACATTCATATGATTATTGTTGTCAGTGACTTTTCCCCAATATTTGCAAACACAATGCAGTTTATTTGAAGTGAAAATGTAAAATATTAAGCGAGCTCTAAGTATTTACAAACCCTACCCCCTTATCAAGGCTGTCTGTCCACAGGTGCCATGCGTAAAGACGCTGTTGTTTTTAAATGGCCTAAAAGGGTAGTGTTTCCCAAAATAATCAATGTTAACATCTTAATTTATTCATTGGACATACTTGGGGATCCAAAAATACCTATGTCATAAAATCCCAGAGGGGGTGCATGGTGACCCCTTCTAGCCGATGGACTATTAAGATAGTTCTATACTGTACAGATTGATAGTGGAGTTGACTTATAATGGTACAAAAACAAAAATTCAAACATGAAAATAAAACATTTAAAATAAAACGTTTATGACTCAATACTTAACAGGAAACTTGAGTAAATTAGAATTAAAAAAATCATATTTCCAAATCCTTCTACGGAATAAAAGAGTATCCATCTCAAAACAAATAAAATAGGTGCCATTTTTCTCTCTTCCGCCGTTTGGAGTTCATTGTTTTATTAGTTCATTCTTTTTTACCTATATATTGCGTAACATTAAACTTCATAATTTTATAAAACGTTTAAAATATATAGTTTGTTTTATGCAACACTTGTTGTCATAAAATTTCAGAATTTATTTTTAACTGATGTCAAGGCCTATCACAAGCAAAAAAAAACACGTAAATATAACATGATAAGAAATATTTCAAGCAAATAGGGAAAGTTAAGTTCTAATTTTGACTTATATTTGCAACAACAAATATTGTAAAACTCACCAATACTGTTCCGTTGTAATAAATGAAACAGACAATATTTAAATAATCACACATCTTCTATATTGTGATGAAATAACAATCAAAAGGGGAGACTCCCCAATTATATAAAACAAAATTATGATGATTAAGATGAAACGTACGTTTGAATTATGCTGTAGATATATTTCTTCAGTGCTTTACCTCAATTAAGTCTCTATTTTAAATCTGAAACTGAAATTAAATATATAGTTTATACAAGTGTAAGTATCAGATATAAGGGTTATGCATTTCAGGATATGTTAATGATTCATTCATTATTGCTTTAATGTCACACTATTTCCTTTTACATTACAATATTCATCGAAACAAGCTGTACAGTTGTCAGCCCAAGGTGACCCCATAATCACAGGGTCCCCAAATGCACCAGACACCCCTTATGGTCGGTTTACTGTTTCGCCGGCCTTTTGACAGAAGGTGATATACTTGTACCCTCAGTTGTGAGTATAATATTGATTGTAGGCCAACTCAGTGCATATAGCTGTAGAGGGTGCACGGATTATATGGTTCTCTGATTATTGAGGTCACGTGTTTATTGAGGTCACGTGTGAGAGACCACAATGGATCTGCGCTATTAAAAGGTTTTCTTACTTTTTCTGCTTATTATATTGTATATTTCTTAAATGCCTACATAGCGTCTTGAAAAAGAACATGAATAATTTCACCATAACGGATCATTCATGAACAAAAATGTTTACAAATTCCACTGAAACCTGTAAACTTATAGATCTCATTTGTAAAGGTTTGTCGGTCAAAATAAATAAATTTACCGTTCTATTTTCATTTCCGTGAGGTCATAATTTGAATAATAAGGTTCCTGATAGAATTTGTTAAATTTTTTGGTTATTCTTTGACATAAAAAAAATGAAATCATTTATTACAGATCAACGCCTGAGAGATTTCTACATCCGTGTTAGGAACGAGAGCGGTCTCTAGACAGGTTTATAGTTCGAACAATCATGGCTGGATCGAATCAGGAGACTCTGAGACGTTCAGGTGTGTGAGCACACTGATTGGGTCAGCATACACAGAACCAATGATAACGGTGAGAGGGACCAGGCTGGTCAGGGCTGGCTACGGCTGTGTGAGGTCCAGATTTATGGATATGAAAATAAAGGTAGTCCACGTACTTACTTAAAATGATCTATAAAGCTCAGTGATTACATATTAATGAAGCGATTAATATTTTTGTTTACTTTTGATTTTTGATAAGTTAATATTAAATATTTTACAGTGATTTTAGTTAAACAAAACTGCAAATGCAAATTCCTGACTCTTTTAAATCTTTTTCGGTGGAAGGAAAAAACATATTTACTTTATCTTGAATATATCATTACCGCATAGACTTATATAAAGTTGTAGTTTAAGTGCCGTCACGATTATTCCAATACAGGTTAAATAAAGTCACTTCGTCGAGGTTACGCAATGTTATATGCACCCTAATCAACGACATTTCTTTATCGTGAACAGGTAAAAGTGCCCTTGAAGTTTGTACCCTCAAATTGCACCAAATATATCTTATTTTTCTTATTGCAAATAATGCATAATTGTGGTATCAATCATAAAGGGTTATGAGTGATAAATAAAGTACTTTCAATAATGAGAATACCTTAATAATAGTCCATTAATAGAAGAATGTGATCCTCTTTGTTTTGTTCTATGTAGGGGAGATTTTGCAAAAACTGTTTTATCTCGTTTCAATATGGTGCACTGCATTTTAGATAATCGTCCTGTGTCGGATATAATATCAAATTAAGCCTATCTCCAGTGTGAGGAGGTTATATGGGTTGATGGGTACATTTCTATATCAGTATAGCAAATTTAAAAAGTTATCCCGAGGCATAATATCAGTAATTGTTCACACATTTGCACCTAGTGTTTATATTTTACTTTAAACTTATTTCCAAGGTCATACACTCCATGGCGAGTCCACCATTATTGCTCGGTTTCTCGCTAGATCTCCAAATTGCTACTTTAAAAACTAACCGTTGGGCACAATATTAGTCAGAGTTGAAAGATTTGCACTTGACATATGTTTTTATTTTTAAACACCATAACAAACCCCATTCTTATTCGGTTTTGTCCCTGTTTGTGCACATAAGGTAAGTTGTTGCGATGGAGTGATCTTCTAGTTACATGAGACTATGAACCGATTCGATTTTGCAACATGCGACTTCTAAGGTGCAATAGGCCTGTCAACGAAGAGCTGTCACAAATCAGCTTTGTGAGGTTAGACAAGGATTGTAGTTTGGATTTTGGATATTCAGATTCAGATAACTCCTCATATGTTCTAAAGACCTTTAACTTTACCTTCACCAGAAAAGACTATCTTCACTAAACCTGGCTCATTATTTCTGGGTCTAAAATAATGATGTTTCAAAGTTTTATCAGAGCCCAGTAATTTAATGAGACCAATTTGCAAGTTTTACTTCATTAAATGATTTCGCTGATCAGGTGGAGGTTTTCTAAATCAATTAAACCAAGGTCAATTCGGTAAACTTAAGCTTTAGATGTATTTTGGTGTCAAGAGCTATGTACCCAAGCCACAAAATAATAATGTTTAATATTTCTTACACTTAAAAGTATGAAAATTACAACTTAAAAATGTTGTTATTTACACAGTAACGTTTTTACTGCTCTGAATCAAGACATATAGAAGGTACTTGTTATGCCAGAAAGAAAGCAAAAGAAACAATGAGACGTATGTCAAAATCAATCATTCGTGCCCGGATGCTAAATGGATGTATTTAATATAAAATTTATAAGGGTAAGTGAACCACTTAACATTTATTATCTGCAAATGCTAGAAGAAATTGTGGATATTTGATAAAACATTTTCATTGACGTGTTAGCTTAATACAACAGTCTATATTACGGCAGTTATCACGATTGGGGAGCTATAGGGGAATATATATATGTGTGTGTGTGTGTGTGTGTGTGTGTTTATTTAATGAAGCAGTTAAATTTCTTGTGACACATGTGCTTGCTGAAAATTAAAGTCCTATATGATTGTACAACTAAGTATCAGTTACATTGCTTGGGAAAACTTTAATAGGTAATTGAAGACAAGGTTAGAAAGTTACTTGTTGAGATGGTCGATGCTAACTATAAAACAAATGAAGGCACACAACTGAAATCAAAGTGATAACACACTTGACTTATCAAAACAGACCATCAATGTATGACAGAATCGGTCATTTAAATTTCCATGGGCTTTCTTTGCAAAAATTGAAGAAATATATCAAATTCAGTGGAAAACTGCTCTATCACCCGAATTATTAAAATGATTTGGCTAAAATCATGTTTTAAACTGATTTAAATTTTATAAAAACCTTGTGCTCAATGGCTCTTGGGGTGACGTTCAATTAAGCACACTGTCATTATCCTGCCCTGTTCTCTTCCTAAGAAGATAACATGTTCTACTTCACTGACCTGTGCAACTCTTTAGGCAAATTTTCTCAGTTCAACATTAATCCAAAGAAACTTTGGATTCGAATCTAATCCGAATTTAATCAACAAGTAATTATACGTTTTCACAAAGACAGTATATATGCGTGAAAATTATATTATGCATTCGCACAATTATTTTTATCTTTATCATTGCGTGTAAATATTGGTTTTGGAATTCTATACGTTTAAGCAACTCGATTATGACCTCATCAAGGTACAAATGAATCGATCCATGTCTTATGTTTTGCAAATAGCCGTACCTCATATTCATTTTAACTGTCAAAAATATATATTCTTAAAGATGTATAACAGATAAACCTCAGATTGGACCATAGTTGTTTGTTTAACTTTTTGTTTAATTTGTTTGGTTTAAGTAACCGCCTTAACATTCTTTTCTGGACCGGGTGTGTTTTCATCCCCCTTGCATTGGTCATATCAAAGAGATACCCCCGAAAGGCACATTCGCTTGTCAGTGAAACACTGCCGTTGGGCACGGTCTTACCATTAAGCCTTAAGAGCGCTTACCCTGAATAGGGACCGACCTTGAAAAATCTCATCGCCTAGCTCACGATTTCCCGGATTGGGGCCTTATGCTCTACCTATGAGCCACAGAAACCGCTAATGGACCAGAGTGCTATCGATTTGATATCTGCACAAATTAGCTAATCAAAATGTCCATTGCTTATCCAGTAAACACTTTGTCCATTCAACGTGCAGCAGATTGTCTTAAATAGTTATACATGAAATAACATTATTAAAAATGTTATAGTTTGGTCTAGCCCGATTAAATCGGACAAAATATTATAAGGCCCTGCCATGTATTGAAACCGATAGCCATGCGGTAAGTGTCTACATTACAGGCCACAGTATATGCAACGGATCCGTTGCATCTTCTTTGTTTTTTCCTGTTTAATGCCTAAAAACAAGACACAAGATTAAAAACGAACCGTTTTGATACCAATAAATACCAATTGATATCAATGATTCATGGGTCCGAAAGCAACTAATATTTAACTTGGTTCAGAGTCATATCAGCGGGTTAAGAAGGGACAGAGAAGAGAATTTGCATGTTGCAGAGTAACATCTGTGACACTTGTTACAAGGCCATTTGTTGGTGTGTAGTGTAAGACGCAGAAGTGGATCCAAGGGGGGGGGGAATTGTTAAGAGTTTCCGACAATATATGGCGGCCTGGACCCCCCCCCTTCCGGAACTGGGGGCCTTTTTAAGGTTTTTCATTAGTCCTCCTGGGTTGGACCCCCAGTTCCAAAATCCTGGATCCGCCCCTGAGGGGTATATTTTAGAAACTATTTCTCCAATTATTGTCACATGTACGTACATAGGGGATATATTTTTTCTCTTCGCAGAATCTTCATGAGATTATAGAGGCCTTACCTATTCATAGTGAAGTTAGCCCTAGTTTCCCAAATTTGCTGAGATATCAAGATATGCATGTATTGTTGGGAAGCGCATGAATTGTGGAGGCAAATTAACGATATTTACACTGGATGGCGTTGTCAGCATGATATTTCGTAAAGCAGTCAAATCAATTGACTGGTACAATGATGGTAGTTCTCCCCATAACCTTACTGTATGATCACTCATGGTTCGCCTCATATAGTGAATAGCTTTTCAAAGAAGAAACAATTCGTTTTTCCAAATCCTCTTACCTCCTTGGTGCATGCAGAGCGTGAAATTGGAAAACTGAATTGCTTTCCTTTTTGAAACGCTCCTAATAAAAAGGTTTCAAATGTAATCCATTCAAAAAGTATGCAACCTTTTTTTCTCTTTTGAACAAAAACAAGTCTTTATAATAATCAGCCTTTTCCTTTTTGATTGAATAAGACTGAAACTTTTTGTTTATGAATCACTTTTAAATATGGTCCTATCCTCTGTTTAATTCTGTTACTTTGTATACAGAAGAATCCTTTAAATTATATCCGATAACGATAAACTTTTGAAGTCCTTGGAAAGGTGCAAAAAAATCGGACTGCATACATGCATACATCGTTTACAACATCACTGCCTGTACAAAATCCAACAGACTGCTGGTTTTATGTTAAGATAGTTTCATTTTGAATATTGAAAAAACATTGTGATAATACCTCTCCCCGGGTGTTTTTGGTAACTGGAAAGCTAGCTGACATGGCAGAGTTCCATTTACGGATAATTTCTGATGAAAACACCAGTAGTATAGAATCAACTCAAATACAAAAGACGGCCATTTCTAAAAAGTTTGGAATACACAATGCTATAACTAATTTTGTCAAAAATTACAGTTAAGTGAGGAAAAGAGTCCAACGTGTAAACTGATAGAAAATTATGATTTTCAATAAGCAAACAAAAAATTCAATACCATCGTTCTTTTTATAATTAAGCTGTTTATCAGTTAAATCAATATTAGGCTCCTTAGCAGATTAGGAGACAAGGATCATCATCCCCTGTCCCTCCACTATTCAGACATAATAACATTATTCACGTATGCAAATGAAAGCTTAAAGCGTGCTCCATTTATTCTTCTTTGGTTCTCTTTCTGTCATTCTGGTTTAGATTTAACATATACTGAAACATTATATCTTATTTTCGTAAACCTCATACTTAATTGTAATATATTTGAAATGTGATTAAGTAAATACATGTATATTTGAAATGTGTCATACAGACGTTGAAATATTGATATGAGTCATACATACGCTAAAAGGGTATGTGTGTGTGTGTGCAAAACTTAAAAAAATTGAGATTTTATCATTCTGAGTAAAGACTGGTCGCATAAGTCGCAATATAGGTGCATTTTTAATCTAAAGCCCAACTTAGCCCCCAGCCCAAGAGAGAAGTCATGACCCGTGAGAGTGATCGTCAAGGTATGTAACAGATTCGTCATTATCCTGGGCCTACGGTATAATAATATGGACCGAATTCAGAATAAATTTGTAACTTCACTGAAAGCTCGGCGCTTTGGAAACTCCGTGAATATCTTTTCGATTGCACTTCTATGGATAAAAAGGAAAAATGACATATAAATGTTCCAGCTGAAAAAAAAGTTAAATTGAGTAAACCTAGCTCCTGTCTCATGGCCATTATGTCTAAGTAATAAGAACATTTAAGAGGTATAAGGCGAACTGGAAGTAGGCCTTATTTGCAAATGTAACGTATTTCTACCGATAAGGGCGACCGCTTGATTGTCCGTAAGTTTTTACCATTGGGCGGAAACAAAGTGTCCGTTGTACTGAATAGCGGGGGTCCGCCCAGAGTGGTTTCTAAAAGAAAAATAAAGAGTTTCAAGTCATACATGTGCGCTTTCGTTCTAATGAAAACTTTTCTGCAGAGATTTTACGATGAATTTGTACATTTAATCTATTTTTTTACTGCATCATATAAAAATCAGCAGACAGTATTTCATGGTGTCCGTTTCAATGAACAACAAACGGAATATTAGATATGATATCAATTTTTCCTTTCATAAGTAGAATTATGAGGTCCTGCAATAGAAATATTTGATTTTGATTATTTTTTGAAAGGTTCAATATATAAATGACCGAAGATCAGAAGAGTACTATGCTTATATAAATATAGTTTTTTAATGTTAAGTGGTTAAGATTAGTGATGGGATTAATTATAAACCCTCAGCTGCCGCATGTTTTATGTGATTTATAATTTTTTATCTGTGATTTGTATCTCATTAATTAAACTAAGTACATATTCCAAGAAAATATGAACCAAAAGGAAAGCAAATCTGTATAAAAGGGAAAGGGAAATTGCCTGCGGCACACATAAACGTGCGCTCATACACCTGTTATGTCATGTGACGCAAAACATACTTTCAGTCCTCTGAAGTGTGACTTGTCTCCAACAGCGGGTGTGATGCATATGGTATACAGTGTACGCCTGATAACCAGGACGAGACTTGTGATTGAAACCTTACTAGTGTCCTGAAAAGCTAAGATGTCTTCAAAAATTCATCTTATCATACTATTCCGAGGAATACTTCTACTGTTGATCCTTCCAGGTCAGTATAACAGATAGATTAATCTTTTGTAACACTTTTATAAAACATTGACCATGTGACCTGTACATTCTTAATCATTCTTGACAATGAATGTAGGTTACACAGTCAAGAATATATGTATTTGTTCATTGTTTGGATGACCTTAGCATGAATATTGCTTTTTCCTGAATTCACAGAAATACCGATATATATATATATATGTGGGGGGGGTGTATAAATGTATATTAATATATATTTATAAACATACATTTATATATTCATATATATATAGAGAGAGAGTAAAGCCTCATCTAAAGACCACCTAGATATAGCGACCACCTCGAAATATCGACCTTTTTTCATGGTCCCGATTTTTCTTGTTTTTCATATACCTAAACCTCGGAATAGCGGGCACCTCGTCTTTCCGTTTTTCGGGTACTTATTTATGTGTCTTAATTTTCCTGTCCATTTATGTAGAGTTGGGTGGAAAACATAATCAGTAATTCGAAATTATTTAAATACGACAAGGTATACGACGAGAATCCTAACTAAACAAACCTTACTTAGACGAAAACCTCACAGATGCAACCACTGCATCGAGGTCCCGTTAGAAATCGTGATTCCGAGTCTTTAAAATAATACATATATGTGTGTGTGTGTGTGTAAAGATTGTAATAGCACATATTTTCTCGGTCACAGCACAGGGGTCTTTGTTAAAAGACCAGCGTAAAGTAGCCCTTTGAAGCTTCAATTAACACGAGATTTGTATATATTCACAGGTTATATGAAACATGTATTCTCAAAATGAATAACTCGGGGATTAAGTTGTAAACGTAACTAGTATTTGTGAATATCAGTCAGTGGGTATAGTTTAGCTTAAAACTTTTAGTGGTCATCACTCGTATTTTCATTGCAGCTATCCACAGTATAAAAAATGTGGCATTAAGGAAGAGAGCTGTCCAAAAAGGTGTCCGTGTTTTTACACACATTAGTCCAATTTACTTCACCTCAGCCTGGCTTGCGATTGATAATAGAACGCATGTTCCTGAACTGCCGGAAGAAGGGTGCGCATCCACCGGAAACAGCAGTGACACGGATGCCTGGTGGAAGGTTGATCTAAATACAACCTACGTCATTGACAGTATCATCATACTAAATAGGAAAGGATCATGTAAGCTAGGCCTATTTCCCTTAAGGTCTCACGTCTGTAATATATCTCCACATATTTTATAGATAATTGAATGTTTGCCCACCACGCTACCCGCTGTACATTTCTATGGTAAAAAGTGGAATAATTCTAATACTTAGAAATGTGTTGGTCGGTCCAACAAGTACTTATTACTTAGAGGAACCAGCAAGATATAGTGACGCACTAACTGTTGAGTGAAGTCAAATACAGGGAACCTCTCTTTTATATCCTGATGTAGCTTCTTTTTATTAATGTTTGATGGGTCTTTGAAAGAAATTCACCTAATGAATATCTAATTAGAACTCATTAATACAGTATCGCCCGATACTTTTGACAAATTGCATGATTAACTATGTCGAATTATATTAAAAAAAGCGGCTGTATATATGTATGATTAACGATGTATATTAATGTGGGCATATGCGGCAGCACGGTTTCTTACATGGTAATGTGCCGTTGGTGTCAGCACAGGTAAAGGGACTTAATCACCTATCTGACCTTTATAAACTAAAGGTCTACCCTTGGAGCTTTTTTTTAAAAAAGCCAGAGAACCTGGAAAGCACCACACAAAGCCTGCTCGTTTTGTTTAAATCAACGTGTTTATGATATATGGGGGCCCCCCAAATAAAACAAATTTATCAAGGGCATCTGGCGGTAAGTCCGGTGTTGCGAATGGCGTGTTCCGTCAAGTGGCCTTTCTACCTCCGCATATATGCAACCTACCAACATAGGTTACATGGTTTTCCCTTTTGTCAACATTGCAGTGTTTACAAGCACGTTGTTGATAAACAAGTTCATACATCCTACACGGAGGTGTTTTAAGATATGCTCATTACCAGAATTACCATAAGATCATTAATACATACACAGAGGAAGCCTAAATCACAAATTATTTTTCAAAAGATATGTATATGGGCAGCTTTAATGCTTTGATTTTGTACCATTTGTTATGTAGATTATGAGGTTGTTTGAATGAGACAATTGACCTGTCAGAAAAGAGGGGTTTTAAAATAAGGTATGATTCTAATATAGGTTGTAAATCAGGATGATTTCTTTTTAGAGGTTTCAGTATACGTGGATGATATGTTGTGAATTACGGTGTGCGAAGGGTTCCTGTTTTGATTTTGGGAGCTTGTAGAGAATTGCATATAATGTTAGTCCCTTTTCCTATTTGTGTTTCTACTGTTTGCCGCTTGTACCCCATATTGATGAAATATTTTGCAGTTTCTCGATGGGCCGATTTCTGTCAAATTAATTGGAACATACCTATTATATCATAACGCCTGGATATAAAAAAAATACATGTCCCCACATGCGGTGGTTGACAACTAGTGGGATGGATATGATTCAATCTGCCAGTGGGTTTGCGGTATACAGTAGTTTGTAGGGTACCATTTGTTAATTTGACCGTGGTGTCAAAAATCTGATCTACAGGATATTCCATTTTAAACTTCATGTCGGGGTGAAAATTGTTGAATTCTGAATTAAATTTTTTACTCTTTTTTTAATAGGGATTCCACATCTAGAGTTACCAAAATATAATGATCTCGAATATGTTTGATTTGGGTCAGAATTTTAAAGAAATCTTTGGCGTCTTGTACTATAGCTTTTAAGCATGAATCTTCAAAGCATGAAATTTGTTCAATGAGTCTGTCCTATCCTGAGATGATGAGACGGCCAGGGGTGTCTTGTTTGTGTATTTTGGGAAGTGTATAGAAGTAACCAGGTTTTTGATTAGCTTGAATAAATTCGCCTATTTGTCGTATTTCCGCCGGGGGGAGGGGGGACTGTTGAGATTAGACCGTTTATTTTTTGTAGATATTGTTCGGTTGGTTCCTTAACTAGTGGCACCGACGGCACATTCTAGTGTAAAAGGTCACGCTGCCGCACATGCTTACTCATCCTTTGTAGCAAAACATTAATTATCCACAGTACTAAACACACCATTCAGGAACGTTTTGATCGCACCAGATGTGCAGGTGTTGTATACGCTATATACTATGTAAACTGTGTCCAGAAAGAACTTATATAGGCGAAACAAGCCTCATGCTAAGTCTCAGTGTTAATGGCCACAGACAGACTACCCGGTAAAAAAATCAATATAAGGGTCATTCCACACAAATGATGAGTTTTGGTTTAGCGGCTTTTTTAAACAAATGGCATCACCTATTGAGCTATTGTGTACTTAAATATAATAAGAAAGTATTTTTGAACAGGATAGGATGTTTTTCCATGCTAAGTACCCTTTGGTTTTTCATGTATTAGTACTTTATATGAAAAAAAAAATCATGTCCACAAGGTTACGGACAAGAGAACCTCCGTGCTTTACATAAGAAAAGCCTTCTAACACTTGCACTTTTATTAACAGATAAAGCTGAAGTACCTTTTTCTGAAACATTTACTGATTTCCAAGTTACTGATGTAGTCCTGTAAGCAAAACTCAACTACGAGCGGGAACAGGACTTTAGAATCTGGGGCGCAGAGGAGGATGGGAAACCCCCTCCCATGGTGTAGGAACACTTTGAAAATATAGGCTATAAAGGCGCAAACTGAGGCAGTTTTAAACGCATCATGATACATGTCGACTAGATTATCTTTCTGTATCCTAAAAAGGGTCGAAAATTTTTATCTTAATCCATATGACATATAATGAATGGAACTTTATTTGAGACGGTTTTTGAAATCTATTAGTCTAAATACTACCTTAACCTCCTTTAGCACGAAGAACTGTATCCATCCGTCTACTAGGTTACCAAAATTGTCTATTCTGTTACACTAAAAAGGTAACAAAGCAGACGGTCTCAAAGTAGACATGCTTTCAAATATCATGTTCCGTTGGATTTCTGGTAGGCTCATTTACCACCCATCAGTCCTCAATAACGTTTACGAAAATCGCACTTTTCATAAGTAAGCTTTACAAGTTAGTTCCAGCTGCATGAATCTAACAATATCAGTAACTTTTGGGACGTTGAATAAAAGTACGATCTTCTTAACTTGTAAAAGTCCTTGAGAAACTGCTGCATTCAGAACAAAAATGTAGGTTGCGCTTTCCTTTTTTCATTCATAAATTCATCAGGCACCACCTGGTGACTATTCATATATAGTATCAGGTACCCTGGCGGGTTTTTTTACGCTAAAAAGTCAGTGTTACTTAGTGGACTTTACCATAAAGGATAAAGAGTTCATTACCTGCAAAAGGTTGCTTTCACAAGGGGACACTGTACACTTCAAAGGAAAAGGCAATACAATGTTAGAATACCATTTTTTTTATTTAAGGAACCCCTGCAAATAATTTTGCGGCTGTTGGTACAGTAACTTAGTTCAGACTTTAGAGGTATCTTTCGCATATCTTTGCTGTAAAAGCAAATAGAATCACTAAAATCCGAGAATGTCTAGGAGCTTGACAAAACGTTATCCATTTTATAAACTTTTCAACAGCTTCTGTGGCTCATGGGTAGAGCGCAGGACTCAAAGCCGGGAGATCGTTGGTTCGAATCTTAGCCGAGGCGGTGAGGTTTTTCACGGTCGGCCCCAACCCAGGGTGAGCGATCTGCAGGTTTATTGGGAAGGCTGTGCCCCACAGCCGTGTATCACTCACATACGAGTGCGTCTTTGGGGGGGGTCCTCGGTGTTATGACCCAGCAATGGGGATGATTATATACCAAGGTGCGGTAGACAGCGGGCCTAGGTAACACCGGGATACAAAACAAAAATGATAGGAGCGAGTGCTACCGCCCTGTCAAGTAGTTTAAAACCGAAATGGATACTCTGCAGATGTACATACTTAGATTAAGAATTAGATATGTCAGCATTTAAAAAAAAATGGAGGCGGTGACCTCTACAAAAGAAATTAAAAAAGAACTTTTCAACAGCAGAGAGAATATAAGTATATCTTAATTCATATAAAAGGTCCATGACGCAATTGAGGGAAAATGTTAATCATTAGTCTGGAACGACCCTAGCCCGATACGTACAGACTCCATCGATTCACAAGTGATTGACACTTGTTCACTATTTGCTGTTAACTGTCATCGTTGCAGACTAGGAAGAATGACACAAGTGACCTGCACAAAGCCGCCCCGTCGGCCTTCTCCAGGCAGCGGTGGTCCAAATTAAGCATAAAATCTCCCCCGCCGGTGTGTTTATCTGCCTGCCCGGGATAGTTTCTTTCGTGTAAAACGCCCGGTGTTTTTTTATTTGGGCAGGGAACCGACGAGTTTTTTAAGCGTAAACAACGGCATGTGACGTCGGCCAGTGTCCAGGCCCCGGAAATTACTCCATGCCTCTGTCCCCCAAAATGCACCCGCCTGCCAATGGGGCCCACTGGGCCTGGTGAGGGATGGCGGCCGTCAACAAAGCTCCCCGCCCGACCAAAAATTTTTATTAAAGCACCACCCGGTTGTCCGTCTTTCGTTTCACCCGCTTCCGCGAAAGGACGCGCAGAGCCGTAATACCCATTGTCAGGCCTAAAAGAAGGGCCATTGGCCGTCACTAGGCGAGATTTGGGCAGGTCACTTATATTGTATTTAACTAACCGTTTCTCGACAGAAACAAATATGGAAACTAAAATTTATTAGATATATTTTATTCAATAAGAAAAGGACTAAATCGCGATGCCGGTTTCATGTCGCACAACGGGCATTGAGGCCTGCGACAATATTAGAAGCATCGAACGACCCCTCCAAATCGAGAATGAAGTGACTTCATTCCTTGCGCATATGTGCACATTCCGGCTTCAGAGAGCACCGTGTTGTTAAACCACCTCTCAAGCTTACGAACAGTAAAATATAGTAGACTACATACATAAACGTGTACGTTTACTTACTCATGCTAAACTTGTTATATATTATTTAATATACTAATCATACCAATAATAACTATAGTCATATATTTAATTACGGACTCCCACAACTATATTGTTTAGATTGTTATTATACTAATCGTCATTCGGCATTTATGTGCATGAACATTTCTGATGAACTACAATACATTAACGTGTCAGAGGGCATTAACTCAACATAACCTAATATTTTGACTGAACATTTATAGCCTAGAATTACGGGTAACTGCACAATAACGAACTAGGGCATCATAGTACAGGCTAAGAGTAGCCAGTCAGTGAATTATCAATTATCACACTGTATCACGCATTATGGTTATGTTAATCATATAGATATATATATATATATATATATATATATATATATATATATATATATATATATATGCAGCCGTTTTTATATAAAGTCCTATTGTAACCTGGTGAAGGAGCTCTAAGCTTCGAAAGCTCGTGAACAAAATAGTCTACACAAGGTCTTCTTCATCTTATTTGCTACACTGAGAGACTAATACGGCTACACTCGTTCTATATATGTGTGTGTGCGTGCATTCCTCTTCACAGATAATCAGATGGTGATTTTCTAAAACGTTTTGCGTAATGTGATTGGTTAAATTATTTTAAAATCATATTTTATATTACCTTATTTCTAAATTCTGAAAATTGTAATTCAATACTACAGTCCACCGCCTAAGGGATTTCTACATCCGCGTCGGGAACGAAAGCGAAATCTCTCGACATGTCTACTGTGCATTCAAGTCTAGCTGGATCGGTCAAGGAGCTGCGGAGACCTTCAGGTGTAACAGCACACTTACTGGTCGTTGGGTCAGTATACAGAGAACAAATGATAAAGGTCAAGACAACCACGGTGGTCAAGGCTGGCTACAACTGTGTGAGGTCCAGGTGTACGGATATGAAAATAAAGGTAGGCTTTCTATGCATTTAACGAATTTGAATACATTTCTTTCTCTATACGTGCTCCTATAAAACACTTCCATAAACATAGGCCCATGAAATCATATAATTATAGATATTATCACTGTAATAGGTGTACGGAATTTAATGTACAGGAATTATGATATTAGGAAGATAGTAAAAGTTACACTTTGTATTTAATCATTAATACAGAAATACTTGTCTGATCTTCAGTGATATATGTGTCCACATGCAAAGGAAAAACGGACTGGCTCGACTCGTTCCCATAGCCTAGATCCAAAGTTCTAATTGGACTTAGGGTCATCTTACGTCACAAGCTTAATAATAAAGTGAGCGACTTGATCCAAGAGATACAATTTTTTTTATATTGCTTACATTTTAGGTGTTTATGAAAGGTTGTAAATCATGAAAATGCAAAGAAAATTGAGAAATATAGCGCTACAACTCTTATGTACAAGATAAAGCACTGTTTGCTCCAAAGGGACTTATTTACATAAAAATTCCTAATAATTGCCTGATATACATACGGTTGATGACGAAATCATCTAAAGTTTTAAATTTGATTTGGTTTTAATGATTTTAATTAAAGAGTAATATGGAATAGAGTGAAATTGGAAATAATCATTGAGTACACGAAGGCTCTGTTTGTATAATGAATAAACCATTGAATGATCCAACTGTTATTGCCCACAACTCTTAGTTCACAGAGATGACTGAATATGTCTACAAAAACAGAATGATGTTGTTAAATCATAATGAAATGTGTGATTAAGCGCCCCATAGGTGAGATTGATTTACCGGGTGGGCGTCCGCGTTAATTGATTGTAACACATATTTGCGCAATTTGTTAGCACCTAAGCATTTTTACCAATGACTGAATATCATCAAAGAATGGTTTTAGGTTTTTCTTAGGCACACTGTCAAATAATCTTGTATATCAGCATTTCATTATACTAATACATAGATTTTTCTGAGATTAGATAACTCTGGCGTAATTTAGCCATAAAACAAGGTCGGACAGCGTGCCTATATAAATACTATTTGCTCCTCTATTATTCATCAGAATTGGACCAATCGCTGCATTATTCATCCGTTCGAGTGATAGTAACCATTTTGCTTATGACCTTGACTTAAGCTTTCACAGTAAAGTCACAGTAGACTTCAATTCTTTCACAGGACATTATTTGTTTGTTAGCGCGATAGCACCAAGTGTTTTGATTGGATTTTGTTCTAATTTAGTCGAAGGCATTGACTGATGAATCTTTCAATGCTTTTCTTTATTAACTTATTGTATGAATACAGAATTTAAACCAGGCTCTCGAATCGGCAGCAAGATAAGGAAGCATAAACACCAAACGCTGGCATAGCGAGGTTATTGTCTTCCGAAGGCCGGTAATCTCACAAGCACTAAAATGATAGTTTACGCAAGCTCATTGCTTTAAGTTGTTTTAAGCAATGCAGACATTTACGGTAAGAAAAATATTTCGACCCAATTTAGGTTGTTGATCAGATAAATAAACTGTTTCCTTCTACATGTAAATTAACAAAATTAAGGGTCAAATAGAATGATTAGTGGTCCAGACACAAAGGATGATATAAGAATACCGGATTTTATTAGCTATGTGATAAGGAAGACCTAGATTTCCAAGAGATTATGGCCTGATGATATCAGCCACTTCATGCTGTTATTAGACTATAATATTTTGAAACTGTGTAGATAACCTGGATGCGTGGGCTCTAACTTTTTATGAATACCTAAACCTCGACATAAATGTTGAAATGTTGCTGAAATAACTAGAAGGAATACACAAAAATAAGTTTACACATCTATCATAAATACATTATATAAACCTTCTGCTCATCCATTATACTTCAGATCACCTAATGCCCATATCACAGGGAATATTTGCAAAATTATGTTTAAATTATAACGCGCAAAAGCAGTCCACGAGAATAAGCTGCTGCACATCCATGTCACATTAAAAAATAAGTACGCTATGGAAACAATTATGCTCTTGTTATAAACACACGGATTAATCTTATGAATTTCGACATGAAAACTCAATAAAAACCTGTGTGCTTAAAGGAAAACCTGAAAATGGCATGTTTTTAATGTGGAAATATTTGTATGAGACTTTATCTGATCTTTAGGAGATTTCTCTGTGTACCAATTGATACTGATTCGAAGATAATTTCAAAAGGGTTCAATATAAAGAGAAAAATCAATTTCCATGGAAGAATTAGAAATAAATTTTGTACAAGTAAAATCCGGGCAGCAAAGGAAACTCGGTTAGCACAATAAAAAGTAGCGACTGCTAGAAAGCACATAAAGTATATCAAAAATTGTAATATATATATATATATATATATATATATATATATATATATATATATAGATATATATATATGTGTTAATTCTTATATGCGTCTGTAGTATAGGTATGCAGGACTGGAAATTGCATTTGGAGTTTCTTTCCTTTCTGAAACCCTTGTTCAAACCAAATCGACCTGTTGGGAAAAAGGTTATTTTCAAGTACACCATGAATAAGTTTCTGTTCATGTATTTTCATCCTGCAATGGTACTCATAAATTGATATTTTGTCAATGTTCCAGCACACAAATGAAAATGAATACAGTACGTGCATTTACGGCATCCTTTATATCATTGATCAGACATCGTTATGGTCGAAATGAGACAATCCCCGCCTTTTTATAATTTCGGTAACGGTCTTCATATATAGCCTTTTTCTGAGAATTTGCACCACAGGATATAAAAGGAATTTACATCATCTAAAGGATGTGCATGTTGTCTATACTGTTCTCATCCCTTTGAAGATGAGTCCCGAAGGAACATAGGTAGGGCTCACAAATGTTTCATGACCACGAAAGAAAACAAAATAGAAAAAGTCCAACCAACAGCATGTTTAATTTCGATTTCGGTATATACCAAGAGCAGAGAAATATGAGTATTATCTGATTACATTTTAAGCCGTGTATAAATTCCGTAATCATTTATTCTACAGCTTGTGGTCCCCGCCAGTTTGGCCCTGGTTGTCCTTATATTTGTCACTGTGCAAAAAACCAAGATTGTGACAGGAAGACAGGAGTCTGTCCAGAGGGCGGTTGTGACTATGGCTTCGATGGCAGCACATGTAGCATTCGTACGAAAATAACTAATGTGGTTATTATATAACTCCTCATCTGGTTTATGCACAATACATATACTGGCTTTCTCTATCAAATGATCATTATCTTATTTTCATAATATGATAAACACATTTGATAAGCATTAATCTTTAAATAAAATTCGGTTCAATTTACATTTGTGTGATAGCAAATGCGGATGTAATTTTAACACCACATAGAGTAACAATTATTTGATATATCGTAAATCTAGACGGTTGTATGGGGAATGTTTCTAGATGTAGTTTGTAAATGTCATTTAAAAATTCCTAATTTTTGTGCATTGTCAGGGATAAAATTGGAAATGCTTATATCTAGTTAAGATGATTCCCTCTGAATTTGACTAGGAAAATGTATGGATCATATATGTATTTTGTTGTTGCAGGGTTGCCAGGCCTTAGCATGAGATATAACATAGCACAACCAGTGGCCAACACAAATACTGTGCAAATTGTCTTCTATCAATTTAAGAAAGGCGATGTTGGTCGCCATGATTTTGGCGATGGGCCAGTTGTGGAATACACAGTGAACATAAAAGAAGAGGCGTCAACAGAATGGGTCGAAATGGCTACTATACTTCATGACGACAGTAAAGACAAATTACACGTCACTATTGCAGGTCTCAAATACAAAACGAGGTATAGCATACAAGTGGTACCTTGGTATCGAAAAGGGGATAACAGGATGGAAGGAATTGCATCTAATACAATATCTGTGACAACTGCTTGTGGATGTAAGTAATGATCAACCAACAAGTTTATAAAAATATTTGAAAAAAATACATAATTTATGCCTTCAGCACATACTTTTGATTAACTTAGGAACATTTCAACTAATTTCAGCCTGCCCATTTGCTTAAAATTTTATTAACACCAGATAAAGCTACTGATACAAAGAGTTAGAGGAACAAACGGACAGCTATAATAACTTTAGTAGGACAGATAACTTACATAAATAATACTACTGCCTTTTATGGCACAAATCAACTACTATAAAGGTGAAACTTTTCTGGTATATATTAAATAAAAATTGTAATTTAAATGCATTTTTCTTGCACATATTTTTTATTATGTAAGATTATATTAATTAATGTTGAAATAATAAAAGAACTGTGAGAGTCGGGCACATTAATATTAAGTTATGAAATTTAAATTATCGACAATATACTGCCAATGGACCAATGATAATTACAGTATGCTTCAATATATATTTACAAAATTACCTACAGGCATTATATGAATCAAAATATTCAAATTATGTATCTAAAAAGCGAAAACATTTATAAATCTATACAATTTTACATTGATTTTATTATTAATGGGGCCAGGTTTATAAAACAATATGAATCATCCTACAATGACATAACAAAGAACATATAACACATACAATTTAAAACGCATATAAAACTTAATATTATACATGGATATGATTGTTTGGTTTCTGTTACTGTAAATACATTCATACTCTCAAAATGTCCTGCAATTATATTACTCTAGAGCAAATACTACATGAATCTGTACCCATATAATGTCAAATAATTCCTAATTAATTAACAATGACAAACACGTTACAAAAAAAAACACAAAGCCTACAAAAATCATTCGAAATGCTGATGACCTCAGTTAGACACAACTATGGATGGAAAATAAAGTATGAGTGAATGAGAATAAAAATGAGAAGAAAGAAGGTCTTCTGATCATGAAATTAGCATAAACATACAGTTTTGAGCTGGATAAGGGGTATAGGCTGCCATAACCTTGGACTAATTAGACCCAATCTCTTTGTTATTAGTTAAAGACAGGGATTTAGGCCGGATCAAATCCCGATCAGGATCTATTCTGGACCAATCGGGAATTACATGTTATGGAAACTTAAAAATAAAAATTTTCCTGGTAATCCCGACCTATCACCTCTATCTTGTAACTAGCTTTTCACGAGACAAATTGTTCAGGCTTTGAAAGGTGACTACACCAGATTGAAAGGTCCTATTTTAAATATATCATTTTGTACAGACATAAAAATACATGCTCTGTGTCCTGATTGTGCATATCCTATGCATTTCAGATCCAGAAAAGCCAAGAATTACAAATATCACGGCGAATAAAGAAACAGCAATGGTTACCGTCAGCTACAAGGTATTGTAAGACTATGTATGCCATTGATGGGTCACAATTAAATTTATATTTTGAAATTCGCCTTTTAATTTTTTACTTATATTTTAACCAATAAAACTGCTCTAACAATTATATTATTTGACACAAAAGATCATTTTTGGAATTGAAGACTAGTCATTTCACACTGGCAAAATCCGAAACAAATTACAACATAAACGCTTTATGGGAACGGGGAGACATTAATGTGTAAAACATTAAATAAGAAAGACGAGGGGAAGTAAACAAAATCATATTTTTTATGGTACTAATTAACTTTGTTCTAATTACCATACAAAAATTTACCTTATATATTAATGTAATGCAGTAGAAAGTTTAAAAAATTTTGATATGCTTGTTTTTTAAATGAATTATCTGCAAAATATTAGCGTTATATCTATATTTATTGACAATTTTCTTGTACAATTGCAAAGTAACGTTTTGCCCATATACTCATATTGGATCTAATGAAACAGTTCATTACGTAAAGATCTTACAATTGTATATGACACTGTATATATATATATATATATATATATATATATATATATATACATATATATATATATATATATATATACAGTGAAACTGCTCAAACCGAACACTCAAGGGAATGAAGAATTTTGTCCGTGTTAGTGAGTTATGCTGTTTATAGGAGTTTGGCATATTGCGTCAATTCGTCATGGAATGTTTCTGATATCCTATGTTTCATACATTTCATAAATAAATTTCATACATAAATTTGATTTAAATCATTTTCAAAATAGCTTAAATATGCACTTGCAATTTGCAAAATATAATTATTAAAAAAAGGAAAGACAAACATCAGCTAGTCCATGCAAAATAATCTTGGTAGTTTCACTTCCTGATGAAGAAGCCTGTGCTCTTCGAAGGCTCGTGTTTTAATACACAAGTTACCTTATCTTTACCATATATTATATATATATATAAATATATATATATATATATATATATATATATATATATATATATATATATATATATATATATATTAAGATACACCTTTTGACTTACCAAAGAGGCTAACTTATTGAATATTTATTGGAAATCATTCCTAACCAAAAATATTTATGTAATTATTTTTGGTTGTTAGAAAGAGGGATCTAAAGTAATAGAAAATTACCAGAGTTGACAAAAAAAGATTAAATCACTAGACTCCATAAGAAAGAAAGCAGTCAGCAAAATGTGTTAGTTTATTCAGTAATATTTACTAATATGAGGCAACGCTTGAATATTTGACGGACCTTTTCCGTTGGATAAAGTGAATTTACAATAATTACATGATTCTAGTCCAGGTGTTGGAACACTGATTTTATTCAGCATTTATTGCATTACGTTACTCATCAATACACAGAGATAATTTGGAGGTTCATGAACTATCATCCGCCTCAGTGCATGAGGGGATTTCATGATCAGCTAAGTTACGTTTTTATTTATTTATTTTTTTTACATTTTTAAAATTCTGAATTCATGTTTTCATCACTCATAAGGAGTGTCTTATGGTATCTCCCTACAAGCCTAACTGAACTGTAAGATACACCAGTTTTGCTGTGCTTCTTTTTCTTTTATCCCTCCACAAAAGGATGTCTCACCGTGAAATGAAGGTATATGACTCTGCATAAATTCACAAAACTTGCATTCCTGACAAAGCACCTTGGGGGATATTCGGACCTTCAGACAATAATTTTCCATATCTTTTTAAAGTTTCAATTCATTACATTGACAAGATATAGTACAATTGATGATAATTGAGGGTTTATATGTTTACTGGAAGCTGTTATTTTTTTTTAATGCATCCAGTACAATAGGATACACTCAAAGATCCACAAAATTTAAAAATAAAGAATTACACATATTTTGCACGCAATTTTATAGAAAAGATTATAAAGATATCAAAGATTGTGATTACTTTATGAAATACATGGCCCGGCCCCTTGTATACTTATTTCCTTAACCACATTGCCTGGTTCCATGTACATTTACTTCAAGTGCCACACCGCCTGGCTTCTTCCACACTCCCTTCTTATCCCTTCATCGCCTCGCTCCGGGTACACTTACTTCATGTACTACGACGACTAGCTCCAGGTACACTTCATGTACTACACCGCCAGCCTCAAGGTACACTAACGTTATATACTACACCGCCTGGCTCCGGGTACACTTACTTAATGCACTACACCGCCTAGTTCCGTGTACACCTGATGTGCTTTACCGCCTTGCTCCGGGTACACTCACTTCATGTAGTACACCGCTATCTCCTGATACACTTACTTCATGTACTACAACGGCTCTACATTAACTACATTTAATACACCGCCGTTCTCCCGGTACACTAACTTTATATACTACACCTTGCTCCTTGTACACATATTTCCTCTGTCACACAGCCTGGTTCTTTGTACATTAAGTTTGAGTGCCACACCCATGGCTCCTACTACACTTCCTTCTTATGTCGCAACGCCTTGCTCTGGGAACTCTTACTTCATGTACTACGTCATGTACTACGACGCCTCGCTCTGGGTACACTTACTTCTTCTACTACACCGCCTTACTCCGGGTACACTTCATTAACTACACCGCCTAGCTCAATGTACACTTCCTTCAAGTACTAAACCGCCTAGCTCTCGGTACACTTTTCCTCTGACACACCGCCAGACTCCTTGTACATTTACTTCGAGTGCCACACCACTTGGCTCCTACTACACAATTCCGTCTTATGTCACAACGACTGGCTCCGGGTACACTCACTTTATGTACTACGCCGCCCGGCTTCAGGAACAATTGCTTCCTTTAATGCACCGCCTGGCTTGGGGTACACCTCATGTACTACACCGCCTTGCTTGGGGTATACCTCATGTACTACACCGCCTGGCTCCGGGTACACCCATTGTACTACACCACCTGACTGCAGTTACTTTATGTACTAAACAGCCTTTTTCCTGGTACAGGTGCTTAATGTTCTACAGGGCCTGCTCCGGGTTCAAGTACTTAAATGTATGACATCGCCAGCCTCTGGGTACACCTACTTCTTATACTACAGCGCCTAGCTCAAGGTACACTTAATTTATGTGCTACACACCTGGCTCCGGGTACACCTCATGTACTACATCGCCTAGCTCAAGGTACATTTCATTCATATATTACAACGCCTATCTCCGGGTACATTGACTACATATGTTGCACCGCCTATCACCTGGGACATTTCTTCTATGTATTACACCGCCTGGCCCCTTGTACACTTATTTTCTTTGCCACACCGCCTTTACTACACGACCCGGATCTTGGCGGTGTAGTATATGAAATACGTATACCCAGATCTAGGCGGTGTAGTACATGAAGTATGTGTATCCATAGCTGGGCGGTGTAGTCCATGAAGTGAGTATACCCGGATCGAGGCGATGTAGTACATGAAGTAAATGTACCCGGAGCCAAATGGTGTAGTACATAAAGTAAATGTACTCCGAGCCAGGCGGTGTACTACATGAAGTAAGTAAACCCGCAGTCAGGCGGTGTTGTATATGAAATTTACAAACAGCCGTATGATGTGGCACATAAAGTGCACATGGAGCCAGGCGGTATAGCAAACAAAAGAGGTCTACAAGGAGCTAGGCAGTGTAGTATATAAAAGAAGTTTACCCAGTGCTAGCCGCTGTAGTACATGGAGTCATTGTGCAAATGCCAGGCGGTGTGGCACATGAAATTAAAGTACAGGCGGGATGGCAAGGTAAATAGTGTATCAGGAGCCAGGCGGTGTCGTACATTGTACAGGCGGTGTGGCAAAAGAACTAAGTGCCCAAGGAGCAGGCGGTGTAGTGAATAAAGTGTACCGGAGTAAAGGTACCCGAGGCCAAGCGTTAAAAAGGAAGGGTAGTAGGAACAAGGCGGTGTTGCAGTCGAAGTTAATGTACAAAGAACCGGGCTGTGTGGCAGAGGAAATAGGTGTACAAGCAGCCAGGCGGTGTAGTATATGAAAAAAAAGTTTACAAAGAGCCTGTTCGGCCCATGGATTTAGTGCACAGGGAGATGGAGATGTGGCACAAGAAATAAATGTACATACAAGTAAATGAGGTAATTGTAGAACAAGCAAGGCGGTGTAGTGTATGTAGTTAATGTACAGACGGTATGGCAAAGGAAATAAGTGTACAAGGAGCCAGGCGGTGTAGTATATGAACGAAATGTCCCAGGATATAGGCGGTGTAATGTATGAAGTAAGTGTACCCGGAGATAGGCGGTGTAATGTATGAAGTAAGTGTACCCGGAGACAGGCGGTGTAATATATGAAGTAAGTGTACCCGGAGACAGGCGGTGTAGCACATGAAGTAAGTGTACCAGGAGCCAGGCGATGTAGTATATGAAGTAAGTTTACAAAGAGCCAGAGAATGTGGCCCATAGATTTAGTCAGCAGGGAGGAAGGAGGTGTAAAGTAGCTGTACCTGAAGCCATGTACTACATGAGGTGAATGTACCTAGAGCTATGCTGTGTAGTACATGAGGTTACTGTACCTAGAGCTAAGCGGTGTAGTACATGAAATATGTGTACCTGGACCGAGGCGTTGAGACATAAGAAGGAAGTTCAGTAATGGCCAGGCGGTGTGGCACTCGAAGGCAATGTACAAGGAGCCGGCGATGAGTCAGGCGGTGTAGTACATGATTTGAGCGTACCTAGGGCTTGGCGGTGAAGTAATTGAAGTTAGTGTACCTGGAGTAAGGCGTCGTAGTACATGAAGTAAGTGTACCCGGAGCGAGGCGTTGAGACATACGAAGGACGTGTAGTAGGAGCCAGGCGGTGTGGCACCTTTGGGCGGTGTATACTTATTTCCTCTGCCCCACCGCCTAGATCCGGGAATACTTACTTCATGTTCTACACCACCTAGATCAGGGTATATTGAGGTGGTCATTTAAGTCTTTAAGCAAAATATAAACAACTAGATGTGCTTGCTAGGAATAAATAAGTCAAAGTTTGATAAAGGCATAGAAATGATACGACAATATCCAGGCACGAATCTATGAGCGGAAAGATTTTGGCAGCAACATGGTCCCGTAGGGGCAGAGAAGTAGGCGGAATAACTCTCCTGTGTTACTATATATAAACTGGTGAATTATTTCACCATCACTAGTGAAAATTTACACAAAATGGAATATTATCCGGACTTTCCATCATATTAAGTGGACTCATATTAATTAAAATAAAAAAGAATAACAATTTCTACCTTTTCTTTAATAACTACATGATATATGCCAAAGAAACTTCCCATGCCGATATATTCATACATGGATATACATATAGTATTTGTATATTACAGTTTTCATTAACAGTATATTTAATCTAGTTTATATGTAAATATTGCCATTTTATATAAAACTTGGTATTATTTCATTGAATTATCCATAGAACAAAACCTGAACACTCACGAATAATAGAACAATAGAATCAGTAAACATATGGTTGTTTATCCTAGCAAATGTTATGCTTTCTTTTCAGATGTCGCAGGATGGTCATAACTGTAGACGTTATAAAAAGGTTGACATCAAGAGAAGATTACTTGGCACACTCTACGCACCGTGGACTCTTTATGAATGGTTTCATCTTGAGGAGCGACGAGTACAAGTGTTCATTAATGCCACTGACATGACGAAAACGCACGAAATTCGGGTGAAAGTTTATAATGATGAAAACAAGTGGACGGAGAGCGATATTAAGATATTTACGCCAGTAACAGGTATTCCTATAAGTGTGTTTATGTTAATTAACATTTATAAAAAAAATTATAAATCCACACTATCTGATGTTTTGCATTTCTTTAGCCCTTATATGAATTATAGTCAAAGGAAACGAAATATAGTCATCGGGTTTATAAACCATACACAGGATATTTGAAACTATGGAATTTATAATCTGATATTCCTTTGACCGATAACAACTGCTTTAGGCTTTCTTGTAATTAGCAATTAGTGTTTGAAATAGTGGGTCGTACAAAATTGAAAGCCAGCATACCCTGAAACATCGGATTACCTAGCGATTTCCTTTATCAGAATCATGTTTACTGCAATAAAACTCTCGTATAAGTTTATCACAGTACCGCACGTGTAAAAATATCATATGCAATTGCAAGGAACGTAGATTTTAACAGAATTATTTTGAAGTAAAGAAAGTATATTTTAGTTTTAATTGGTTAAGGTACAAATACGAGAGTACCATCTCTCTCCTTAATAACTACAGACACGTGTGTATATATATATATATATATATATATATATATATACACACATATATATATATATATATATATATATATATATATATATATATATATATACATTGAGAACATCTATCTATTAAGACCACCTTTTAGCGAACCAAAAGCTTTTGCATAAACCTGTCTAAAATGAGAACTTGTGAATTAAGATCACTCTAGGCTAGTCCAAATGATGGCCTTATTACACACGTTTCATTGTATAGTTATGTTTTAAGTATGTATAACTTAATATAACAGCCCTTAAAAGATAACCCTTGTGGGGAAAACATGAATAGTTAAACGAGATGAACAAAACATTCATACAAAATTGCCATTTTGCAAATAATATCTTATATTTTCATAAATAGGATAGTTTTGATAATCAGAATCATAATATATCCTTATTGAAATAGTTTAAACAAATATTGCAATTATAAGCTCTCTCAAGACATTAAAATTGTTACCTTAATGATTGGATTCCTTTGCCACTAAGGCTTATCTTTTTTTATATGAAAATATGGAGCAGTATATGAACTCTGGACATCCCCGGCCCAATTCGGATCCGCTTCTATATAGAGCAAGAACCCTGCCAAATATATTTCGCCATTTTTCACACACTTACATATTTAAAAGCCATATTACATCGTATTGCTCATTACTTTCTTATTTACACCGTTACAGTTCACCTATAAGCTAAAAATCAAGTCCCTTCATCCTGCAGCCTAGTCCCCGTTATTGCTCTGCTCTGTCCTAGTCTTGTCCATCTCTAATACGGCTGATTCTCCACAAGTAACAGACTAATAGTCACATTATTTTTACTTGGTATTTATTTTTGACCTTTATCCAATATTCAAGCTACATAGCATATTCCACCTTACTGCTTAATTGCAGGCAACAGGGTGGAGATTTCCTTTGCGATGGCTTGACAATTGCAGAACATTTTCTCAAAAATGGGGTTTAAATAATTTTAAATATGAATTACCAGTATCAAATCTACTAATTAGGATAAATAAAAGTGGGAGAAACAGCTACTGAATATGTGCTTTTCGTACTTTAATAAAACTTATAATGTATTAATATCTAGTAGACTGACTATACTTGATACGCAAGTTTGCGTCGTTGTAGATGTGACATCAAAGACTGTACAATACCAAACGCACACAAGTTTACATATTGCGTTCTGCTTTGTCAAACATAAACTACAGAAGCGCTGAATAATTACACCTATGTCTCCAAATGAATGCTGGGCAGCTTTATACAATATCTGCTATATAAATTTTTAGATTATATTACACTATAAAGACAATTACAAAAATGTTGCCTGAAATTTTTATACAAATATTATGTTCAGAATTAGTAATGACAGATTAATTTTCACCAAAAAATAAATGTGCAAACTTTTATTCTTATGATCATTGATTGGATATCCAGGAATGTCCTTCGATCTTGACAGTAAAGATTTTATTGTTGTAATTTATAACTTTTTCTTTTTATCATAGTGTCGCCCACATCGATGGCGTGGACCCCATATCCATCGAACACAATGCCATCAACTACCAGACGTAGTGACAATGTATCAAAGGCATACACACAGTGCCCAACCCAGGACATGCTCGCAACTAGTCCTTCCGTAAACGACACGTCTGCCATGAAGACTGGCATAATTGCTGCATCTGTAATCTTGATGGTTTTTCTGATCATTATCATTGCCCTGCTTGTATATGTTTGGTACGTCATGAATCCTAATTGTCTTGTTATAATTTTATATAAAATGCTTCAGAACAGTTCAGAACCACCTTTTGTATTCAATTCGCCGACAGCATATCAGTATTAATAGTTTTGGACAGCTTCTTGCACTTCCATTAGCTCTTGCGTCTCAGTTTTACAATGTTTTCACAGGTGTTTTTGTACAAATCCTGAATTTCAATTTGATACTAACGTTCATTACATTGTCGTGTATGAACTTGATATTCAATATATAATAACAAAGTTTTGTTCAAATTCTGACCAATATTACTTCTAAAAATAGGAGGCTAAAGCAAAGCGCTAAAATGCATCCTTCGGCCGAAACAGGTATGCGTGATGTTAAGAGAAAACACGTTACAGGTAAATATACATTATTTATCATATGTTCATAATTTTAAGAAATGACCATGGAGAGGACGCACATGAGTAAAATTACCTATATCGTGTCATTTCCCTAGTCTTTCGTCAGTAATCTACAGGATGTTATACCCATTTAGAGCCACGTATTTGGTTGAATCAAAATTTTCCTGGTTCAGAATATATGGTCTAGGTACCTTATAATTTCACAAATATAACCACCCCCCAAATTACGGCAAATTGGCTTCCATTCTCTCTCTCTCTCTCTATATATATATATATATATATATATATGTGTGTGTGTGTGTGTGTGTGTGTATGTATGTGTCTGTGTGTGATTGTGTGTGTATCCTATAGTGATCGCCTTTACCATCCTTCAGTGACACTTTCTTTCGCCCGCAGTATCTAAAGCAGAATATCTTTCACTTTTCTCAAATATACAGGAATAAATGGTTTCTGTAAGGGCTCCCGATCCGTCGAATTACAGGTTATCCCACAATCGAATATGACTGCAAGAGCATAATCGGTGATTTTATTTTTCACGCGGTATTTTTAAGAATATACTGTTATCCTTTCTCAGATTCACCGGGATGTCTGGTGTTTTCAAGCGCTCCAGTCCTGTAGAATTACAGACCTGCCATAAGTTTAATATGTCCATCATAACATATTTATGTGATTTATTTTTGCAAGTAGTAGGTCAAAGAGAATATGACCGATCTTTCTCAAATTGCTAGGGGTGATTGTTGCTTATAAGTTTTGCTTATACGTTATCATACCCTGTGTAATTACAGACCTTTTTTATATCCATTATGACAGTTAGAGCTAAATCGGTGATTTTTTTTTCACGGATATTCGATAACAGAATGCCCCCACCCCCCTTGAGTGGATGTGTGCATTCAAAGACCAGACTTAATCAAATAATCCAGGCAAAATATTTTATAATCCTTTCGCTGTATTGTCTCAATAACCTTTGAGTTATTGCATTTTTTCTGAACTTATTTGGTCATTTATGGACATAAATTTCAGACATTCACATTTTGATGAACTGTCCATTTCAGGGCTTTAAAGAAAGACTTTTACGTCCGTTTATGTTTATGAAAATACTGATAAAAAATTGATTACAAATAACAAGCCAGCGTTAAAATTTTTTTTTCTTGTTTTATTTTTTTCAATAAAAGGATAGAATTGAAAATGCGACACTCTTCAACCTGTGTATAAAATATGTTAATCCATTTCTTCAGTAACAAAGGTAATTTTTGCTTTGTCTATGCTTTGAAATATGATCCACCATACTATGGTTTCATATTTATTTTTTTATAATAATTTCCTGTTGAATTAAAATATTTTTTCTCGATAACAGTATATATATATATATATATATATATATAAGTATATAAAAGTAATAAAAGTATATCTATATAAATATAATAAGGTGAATCTTTTTGCAAGGGAGCCAAGATGAAAACATCAGAACTGATTTGCCGGGTATGGATGGAGAATACGAAAGTGTAGGACTCTCTCCTGTAGAGCGCGACTCATATGTCAACGTTCTGGGAAACAAGTACCAAACACTGGACAAACAGCAGATCATGCAACCTTCGCCTAAGACGTACGCAAAGTTAGGCCGTCTTTAAGTCTATATATATGTATGATAAACCAGGATCATCCATATGTGCAATACATATGTAATACACTATTGGTTCAATATGTTTACGAAAAACACAACTATAGCATAACTACAATACTCAGATTATGAATATATGTATAGTTATACCAGGATTATTAAAATCAAAACTTATGTAATTCTAAGTGTTCTTGTTTGTTTGTTTTGAAATATAACCACTCATTAGCTATGCTATGCTATTATAATTAAACATAGTTCAAGAGATAATATAATCATAACAAGTCGGAAGTTTAATCATGATTATTTATTGTATGTGTAACCAACCCGGCATTTCCATACTTAATTTTACAATTTAAAAATAAGTGTAATTTCTATTAAATACTCCATTGTTATACCTCTAACTTTTCCATATTATCCTGCAGCCACATATTAATTAACTGTGTGAGAGATGTGGACAAGGTGAAACGGTATTTAACAACAGCATATAATATAGAAATATATGACATGGACCCTAAAGATTATCTGTTATCTAGCAAACAATAATAAACTGGCGGGTTTTTCAAGGAAGATTAGAATATTTGTGATAGGATGGGTTTTTTTTGGTGGTCCGTATGTAAATATGTGTGAACAAATATAAATAAATGCAAAACAAATAAATCACGTATTAGTTATATATGTTTGGCAAGGTATTTTTGAATGTTTGCTTGGATCATACATATCATGCTACAGCTATGAATTAAGGTTTATATTGACACGAATTTGCATGATACAGGTGCCATATTAATATATTTCAGTATATATATATATATATATATATATATATATATATATTTATATATATATATATATATATATATATATATATATATAACCGTATCATGCTGCTTATATTATATATATAGCTATGCCAAATTTATCAGCAATGAGAATAAGTGCGGGAATTATGACAGTAATAATTTGATTATGCAGCATCAGTATCCTTTGCAGACACCTATAGCCTTTTGCTAAGGGCTGATTGTGCTAGACCTGAACTTAAGAATTTTGTATTGGCTTTGTGTGTTATAAGTATTGTTAACCGACTAGGTAAATTATCAAAATTTTCATCTTGTGCCCTTCCTGTTCACAATTGTGTACTCTTATCGTGGAAGTTTTTATAAGATCTGTAAACTATACTTAATGGGCTTTACTCTTTGTGCGAAAAAAAAACATAATCCTTATGGATATCATATATTCTGCTAAAGCATTGGTGCTAACTCTTATACCGGCCTTCTGTACATACCAGTATATCTCGTGTGGAAATGTCAAGTATGAGAATAATACGTAATGTGTATCGTTTAAATTGTATTTCTATTTACAATGGTTGGTATTATATAGATGACAGTTTGATGACCATGGCAACCGATGTTTTCGCACATACCAACCTCCATGTATTAAAGAAAACGTTTCAAAGAGAGTTAACTAAGATGTTACAAGACCTAAAAGATCAGGGACCTCAAGCTTTTTTTATAGCCGGGGAACACATGCATAACTAATATTGTTTACATACACAGTTCATGTGTATAGCCGGAGATTTATCAGAAGAAAATGACACGCCTGGATGCTTACATATGTCTGTAATTACTCATTTAGGATGCTAGATGTTTCCATTTTACTAGGACATTAAATATTTGGATCGCGTATATCATTAACTCAGCTTCATTTATAAAAGTTATTCAATTCTCAGGAAAATTTACTACCGTCAATATTCAATGCATTTCCAGTAGGTGTCTAATTAATGTCACACATTTTTATGGCCAACTCTGCATAAATGCATGAAAAAAAAGCAATCGCATTTAGCAGGCTCCAACACTGTCCCTTTATATAAGAACTTCCCACACATTTACCAGGTTGCTTCCTTCCAGGTGACAGGATGACAATGTGAGGAGGAAAATGATAAATACATATTTGTAGTTGTGTGCGCGATGTCCCTTGTAATAATTCTCACGTGGTGTTAACATGTATACAAAGAATAAATAAAAAAGAATCAAACCAATGTTTAGGTAAATATTTATGCTGTGAAACGGGGCTGTTTTAGACATAACAGACCTGAATTTACAGCTCATGGGCAGCAAAACTAATTATTAATATTGTTCAATGGCAAAGTAACATTTGTTCTCCCAAGGTGCGGGCTAGTAGTGCCCAAGGGGGAGAGTGGATGGGGACAAAAATTATATTATACTTGCACAGGCTTCGTACTATATTAGTGTGCGAACTATAGAAAATACAGTACACTTATTTATAAACAAAGAAGCAAAGACAATCAGTTTTCCCCCGGTTAATTTGGATTTTCTTTCATAACCATGTTGCTATGGATTGATGGGCACCATGCTTCCTCCAATCCGAAACGACCTTGCAGAGAAATTGTTGGGAGGTAGTTTTAAAATGACATATGGTCACTGCGCATTTATATATATATATATATATATATATATATATATATATATATATATATATATCGGTAATAACGTTCATTTAAGTATTATTACGCGAGTGTCCTGATTATCCCGTGTAGCATGTAGAGAATACGTTCATATGTCCGTCACACGGGCGATTTAACAATCTCTCTTTGCAGGATTTACTTTCGTTTCTTTAACTTGTATGCAGAATTAGCCATAAATAACATTTTATAAATAAGTCATGTGAAAAGTGTTTTTTATGCAAAAATAAAGAAGTTAACAGAAAGAAAATCAAGAAGAATCCAGAAATATGTAGGACATTTTTTGTATGATAATATGATTATAGCAATTTCATTTATTTAATGGTCCCTGATTATTTGATTACAATAACAATGGCCCATTCAACAAAAACGAATGATCTGGATGAACAAAAAAACAGCTCGCTTTTCTGTTGCAAGGAAAAAGTTACAGATAATTTACATTGCATGGAAACAATATTTCTTTTGAAAAAAAAAGACATTTCCGTGTGAATAGTTCCCTTTTTCAGCGGCTGAAATAAGTGTTAAATTTGGGGGCAAAGGCTGCAATGAAGTTCCAGGGTCCTAGAGGACAATTTTTCAAACCCCAAAGGAGGCTCCAAAAAGGACTAACAACTAAAGGTTTGACTAGGGCCTGACTGTTTTCCTATGTCCATGAAAAACTGAGCATAATTTCTTATTATTTATTATCTAGTCTAGTTATGCTGCATTCACATACTTTAATGAAGATTATATAAGATTTGTATGTGGCAAATTATTTGAAAATCAATATTCTTACCGTAAATGTGTTCCTGGTACATCAGTGCACCTCAGCTACTCCATTTCAAGGTAAACTGCAATTCAAGCAACGTATGATACAATAAACGTACCAGACCTCAGCAAGTTTTTACTTGTGCTGACATTTTTTTGCCTGCTCAAACAATCGTTCTTTATTTTTCTTTCATCGTTGACGAAAACAAATATGGCATATATTTTATTAACCACATAGCGTTACATGTACACGTATGCAATTATTTCAGTGCATCTCTTCCAATATCTTAGCATATGTATAAGAACCTAAATATACATTTATATCTTTGTGTATTCCTGTAAAAACATATGCGCACATCTTCATAGAATATAGTTTTAAAATACAAATTTGTTTTCTTTCCAAGGGGTACAGATGAATATCAGAGCCGATTTGTCAGAGGTTTGTCTAACTGATACCAAAATGGTTTGACCCTGTTGATCACTGCCACGATGTTAACATGAAGAGATGCAATCTGAAACAAAAGTTTAAGAAGATCAGGTCTCGAACGCATTTTCAATGCCTTCACTTGATTTCTTTCGATAAAATAACCCATCTATCCAAGACATTATTTTGTAAATTTTATCACATACTTGAACGTTTAATTGATAATATATTAATATATATATATATATATATATATATATATATATATATATTCTTAATGTTTTGCGGTTACAATAATATTGCTTCAGAACTAGAAGCAGGACGGACTCTCTGTTATTTTTCAAAAGACTGTACAAGTGGTTAAAACGAACAGGAGGAATATTTCCAGTATACAACTGATGCTTTTTGTACATTTATTTATCTTTGCCTGACTCTAGCTCCCTACATAAAACATTATGATCATACAAAGGAAACACGGGTAAAGCTTGTTCAAATCAGACCTCAAATTAGGGACCTGCCACAACTTGTGTTGACCTTGTGGTACCTGTGTAAACAGAATATGCGAATATTACAACATAACCACTAATTAAGTATGTCATGTGTTTGATGACGTACTTGTGGATGTGTACGCGGAAACGAAATGAACTTAGTGATCGGCTAAATTTCTAGGAAATATCTATTTATATTTAGTGGCTATTGTTAAAATATATACCATACTGTCTCTTGAACGATAGACAACGCGACATGATAGTATACAATCCATCTTAAACCTATCAGAAGGGAACATGTCCGATATATTACAAAACCACATCATAGAACAACCACGTTACAATACCAGGGGCGGATACAGGAATTTAGGAGGGGGGCTCACATTGCGAGACCACGTAGCGCCGAGGGTGGGGGGGGGAGGGTTTGGGAGGTGGGTACCCCCTCCCAGGTGATGATTTTTTTTTAATTCAGGTTGCAATCGTGCAATCTGGGTTAGCTTAAATGCATTATAAAGCACGACATATACATTGTCACTGTTCTATACACCTTGTCTCTAATTTTCATTATCTACTGACGGTGTACTGTGAGTTTTCCCCAGATTTATTTGGTAATGGTAGAAAAAAAGGAGCCACCCCGACTCCCCTAAATCCGCCCCTAAATACATTACAATGATGTATGGTTATATAATCTAATTTTGTTCAAATTCACTATTTAATTGGCAGGTCGTATTAACAATTTTACCTGGACTGTACACCGAAAGTTGGTCATTCAAGGATTCAAGTATTATTTCAGTTGTTGAGAAAGGTATTCAATAATTGATAATTGTACACGGTGTATCAAAGATACATGGCTTAAAACATACCTCAAACATTTCATGCATAACGATACTGTTTTTTTTTCTGTGTGTATATTAGCACTCACTGGCAACCACGGTCACATAACCAGTACTTCACGTGTATAAAATCGGCTGTGGTGTCCTTTTCAAATCACACATATTGTTTATAGAAGGCTTAAAATTTTAATCGATGATAAATATCGATATATATATATTCATATATATATATTCATATATATATTCATATATATATATATATATATATATATATATATATATATTCTTAATGCTTTGCAGTTACAATAATATTGCTTCACTACTAGAAGCAGGACGGACTCTCTGTTATTTTTTCAAAAGACTGTACTAGGGGTTGTCCGAACGGGAGGAATATTTCCAGTGTACAACTGATGCTTTTTTACATTTATTTATCTTTGCCTGTCTCATGCTCCCTATATAAAACATTATGATCATACAGACGGAACACGGGTAAAGTTCAGTAAATTCAAACCTCCAAATTAAAGGTCTGCCACACGTTGTGGTAACCCTTTGGTACCTGTGTAAATATTACAAATAGCCCATTCCATGCATGATATCTGAATTTTTAGATATCTTTACAGGTAGCAATATTTTCAACAGTGCATGGAACTTTAGCTGACAAACGTAAGCATTGAATTTAATAGTAGATATGTTTGGATATTTATAAGTCAGTCCTTGCAAATAAGTTTATATATATATAAATAAGTTATATATATATATATCCAATATTTATCAGAAATAATATTAAATGCAGGCAACATGGCAATAATAATAACATATTTAGTACCAGTATCATTTGCAGTCACCTTTTGCCTGTGCTCAGGCTGATTGTGCTATACCTGAACTTACTAAAAATTTAAAAAAATATCATAATAACTCAACTTTATTTATTGTCCAAATCATTTATTAGTTTTTCTGTCTATGAACTGTAAAATCAGGTATGTTAAATAGCATAACAGCATAAATAGTCAGTTAATCTGGGGTTTGAATTTTTTCTGTTTGTTCTTGAAACAAATATATATATATATATATATATATATATATATATATATATATATATATATATATATATATATATATATTATTTACACAAAAACTCCACATGAGATTGGTTACCAGGGACCACCCTGGAACAATCAACCCACAATCAACCCACAATCAACCCATCTCAAGTGGAACGAAGTTTGGTGTTCCATGTCTACTAGAGATGATGGGATATAAAGCATATACACAGCACGTTTGGCAAACAGGAAGAGTATATGTTTTTTAATCGTGTCTGTGTCATGATAATCCGAAATGTCTTCCAACATGTATCTGGCCATCTTTCTTATGAAGATACTTCAACTTCTGCTACTACGAGGTCAGTATGTTTGATTTATAATGGATTCCTCCCCTTTTATGAAAATATCTTATATAAGAGGAACATAATATAATGAATGGACACTGAAAGGCCATGCTGTACATAAATGGGTTCTTTTCCAGTTCGGGTTGGACTTTATCAGTTGCCCTGCTTTTACCTTGTATTATTGCTTTAACGGTCCCAAGCCCTATAACGAGAGGGAGTGTGTGCAAGAGAGAGAGAGAGCAGGTTCATCCATATATATAAGTGGCATATTCCCAAAACTGTCTTAATGATAAAACATAATGAACCATGATATGTAAACCCAACACCAAAACACTTGAAATAGTAAACATCATCTTGGTAAAATGTCTTTATAATTCTTTACGAGTTTTTTTTTATGGTACAGTGTCCAATAGCCCATTCCTTCTTGGTGGAAGACCCAGTGAACGTTGCATGTGTATAGTTGGAAATTTTGACAATTCTATGTTTTCTAATCATTATTTACATTGTGGCCAGTTTTCTTTTTATTGTGCATGCCTGAAAAGATAGCAGTTTGACCCTGGACCAAGAGAGCTCTTATTTTAGATATGTAACTCATTATGTTTACCACTCATTTGGAAGTGATAATTCGAATATGTTTTTTCATAACTTATTGGCTTATTTGGCTTCATAGTAAAATGTTCCATCAGAATACTCTAGCTATTTATTCTTCTGAACTTCCTCTAGCGGCCCTTTTGACCGGTACACCTTAGGGCCATGAAAGGGCGGGTTTTACCCGCAGCCCGTGTGGACCCGAAAACCAGGGACCCCAGGGCGAAGCTGCTGTAGGTTAAACGCTGATATGGGCCCTGGTAAAATATTAATATAAAAATGTAAATTGCAAAAGAAGTCCATCAAATACATCGAATTTTTGTATAAAATATGCTCAATAAACTGTACAATGAAAAGATAACTGTGAACACATCTTTATTTATCCTTTCACTGAGAGCTTAAGAAACAATATGCAAAAAATACCTTCCTGATTATACATTCAATCAATTACACACGATAGTGGTAGCACTATGAATTTAAAATCTAAATTTGAGACTTTCTTTTTTTTGTAAGATATTGTACAATCTTACCGTGTCATGATGTTGTATATAGACCGTAATCCAAGTACTTGTAGCAGGTCCCACATATTGCATACTGCATGGCAGAGAAAGTGAAGCACGGGAATGGTTATCGCAGTCCTGTATATTAAATGTGATGTATATAATAAATAAATCTAAGGTATCAAATATAAAATATTTTATGAATTTCTGCTCAATCATTGGTAGTACATGTATCACGTATTTTTTTCATAGCTATAATAAGACGCCTCATATCTGTTAGAAAAAAGCCACGGCTCTTTCACACAAGAACACTTAGTTTTTAGCAGCACTTAGCACGCTGTCAGCAGGGGCAGATGGCCATCCGCTTAGGTGTCGCGTTACCGCTGGTCACCACTGATACAGCGTGCAGCTGACCAGCTGTGTGTATATGATATTATATAGGGAGAGTGTGTTGTGTGGCACTCGACTGGATAACACAAACCATGTACGGATCCCCTTTATCAGTTCAAGAGAGGTGGTGATGCTCGATCGGATGTTGGGGACGGACAGGTGGGAGAGTACACAGTAGATGTGAAGGAAGAATTGTCGACTGTATGGGTTACCATGGCGATGGTTTAACATGATGATACCAAGGACCAACTGGATGTAACTGTCACAGGTCTAAAGGACTCCAGGCAATACACCTTGAGGGTGATTCCGTGGTATCAACGAGGTAATGTCAAACTTAGGGGAAGAGCATTACGCACATTTACCGTGACAACTGGTTGTGGAAGTAAGTTTATAAAGCTAAATTTGTATAAACAATCACTACTTTTGATTATTTATTTCACAAATACAGTGAAACCTGTGTAATAAGACCACATGTGGGACTGGACAAAAGTAGTCATAATTCCCAGATGGTCTTGGACCGTTCAGTTATAACCAGTGACAATGCATACGGTCACTTAAGAGTGATATTAATAGACATGAGATTTTAGTATAGAGGTAATCTTTCAGACAGGTTCCACTGTATGTACCTGACCGGAATATATTCCAACTTGCAACACCAGAGTATATTAAGTGACTGTCACTTATGTGAGTCCCTCCCCCTCTAAATTCTATTTAAATAAGACTAAAAACCCTTTTTTATCTCTGAGCAACCACCGCTTTCTGTTGAAATGGTTTCCAAACAAAAGTTACAGAAAGTCTTTTGTTTAAAAAGGTTTGATTGAAGAACCGACCAAACCCCTAATAGTAATTCTTAATTGTGCACTTAATGGTGCACTAAACGGCGCTAATGCACCAGAAAGTAGAAACGAATATTTCCTTTGTATTTTAGATCCAGAAAAGCCTGTGATTACCAGTATGAGAGCAGAAACAGTATAAGGAGGAGCTAAGATGACCGTCACATTCGAGGTAATGCGAAACTATATACCCATTACATGTACCCTGATTTTTAATAAATTTTTTATTATAATGAGCATTCGATCCATTACTTCTAATACATGTGACTCTCGGTCTGTCTTTGTCATTAACAATTAAAACAAACGACCCGGTATTTATATCAAAAGGACCATTTAAACTACATCATGACTTCAGTTGATAATCGTCGGTACTATGACGTGTGCAAAAATGCACTTAATCATTCGTCAACATTACACAGGTTATTTGACGTACCTGGAGAACCTGAAACTATTGTAAATCTATTGTGATATGAGTTCCATCTTAAAATCTCGTAGCAACAATAATCATAATAATAATAAAAATAACAACAGAAATCACACCAAGAAACCTAATCCCTGGATCACTGCCATATCCCGAACATTCGCCCCCAAATTTATCCCTCTTTTCTTTCTTGTTTTTATTTCATTGTTGCTGGTCACCCATGACATTTAATCATCAGGACAACTTGCTCAGCTATAACTATGTAAAGTAAGCCCCTGTGTTGCTTTTTGACAGCCCAGTGTCATCAGCATACTCACGAAAAAACATAGTCATGTGCAGACATAAGTACCGAGTCGTTTAAGCGAATTGGACATATAAGCTAGGCCAAAAAAGCAGGGCAAGTGTATAATAAGGATACAGTTTATTGATTGCAACGAATTTGTCAGATCATCGATTTCACAATTTGTCGCTGACAGAAACAGGCGAGACAAGTCATAATAAACATCAAAGTAGGGGGTTCTCATGTGCAAGGCATGGTTCTATCTGATTAACTTGCGATTATGGGACATTCTGATATTGCATGGCGAAAGAAAGTTTGAACGTTACGAAACTTACCAAAAGCGCAAGCCGGTAGACATCACTAAAAACATAAATAGCACATGCCACAGTACCACAGGGCCTAACGGTATTGCCAACATTGTCATAAGAACCAATTCTCTTCCTTATTTAATGAAAACCACGAAGAGCTATGCTCTTTATCTGTAGGTACGTGGTTTAAGGGACTTTTAACTTAAAGGCATGATGCAAAGGCCTCGATACCCAAACAAGATAATTAAATTTGTTAAATTTATTAAACGACATTCAAATACTATACCAGATACTTCCTAATCGGAAACATGAGCGCGAATACAGATCGAACGAAAGCATTTTATTTCAAATAAGAATACTTCAGAAATATTCATCAATGTATTTACAAATATATCTTTATTGAAATTATTATTTATTTTAACTATGGTATTTAGAAGACAATCTAACTCCTTCCAAGGTGACACTGTAATTGTATATTTGTTAAAATCATATGTAGCACGAAAATTTTAATTATTTCTATAAGCAAGAAACTAACATAATAACTTTTGTTGATAAGGACAAAGAACTATTAAAAACAAATTTATTTACAAGAACTATCAATTTCTATCAATTTTCTTTTTACATTAGAGAATATTCATATGAATTATACCATATGCAAATAAACCATGAACCATTATACCATAAGTATATAAATATATATATATATATATATATATATATATATATATATATATATATATATATATATATATATTCGCAATAATTAAAAAATGATATTGGTTTTTATTCTACTTTAAGTGGCCTACTAGGTTGCTCTCTTCTGGCTACAAAAATGGCCTGAGATGCGTTCATTTATTTCCCAACATTAGATATTTGTAACACGGTTCTGAGGTGGTGGTGACATTTCTGTTTCCTGTAGAATGTATGAAAGCTCTCACTTTTCTGGAGAATGTCTAGAAACTCTCACATTTCTGGAAATGTATGGAAGCTCTTACTTTGTTTTTTTTTCAGATTGTTTCGTTTAAATTTAATAATTTGATTTTCTCATCATTAGCTAATCAACTAATTTTAAAGCTTTTTTGTTAAACTGTTTCAAAAAGGACAATTGGAACCATTCATAATAATTTTGTGATTATAGCCGCACCAAGTTTTAATGAAGGAGATTCTCGACAATTGTTTGAAAATACATTAAAATACCCTGTTTTTTTAATTTAGATACAAAGTGAGATCTAGCAGGCGTCTGTAAATATTTTTTTTTTGTAATGGCCCAACTGTTTTTCCATGCATAAAAACTATGCGCTCGAACCATGGGAAATATTAAGTAATCGTGAACGATGCCCTTTGCAGTGCACTGGTTACCACTCATCTGTATCTCCTTGTTCTGAATAAGAAGGATGCTTGAGGTCAGACGTTATAAAAAAACATCTTTCCAACCATGTGATACTATCATTTTTTTTTTCATCTGAGCCCTTCACCATCTAGGACTAAACGGATAATGGTAATGGGAGGAAGCCAATTATATAAAGGATAACTTTGTATCTGGTATTTACGGCTGTTTATTTGGAGGAAAGTTACAAGGACAAAACTAAGCCTCAAAGACCAGGAAGGTGAAGTCGAATGACACTGACATCGATGGGGATGGCAAACAATCAGACTACACGCTCCCTTTATGTAATCAATGTAATCAATTGAATTGGCATCAGCCTCCGGAAAGATAACCTATAACGATTATAAATGATTATAATCTTACATTTAAAGAACGGGGGAAATCATTTTTTTAAAATGTAGCATATCACGAAGTCTTTAAATGACAAAGTCTGTAATATTCCGCTCTTTGTCTAAAATGAATGCAAAGATCACATGATTTGAATAAATATAAAGAAAATGGTTTATGGAGGGTTTTTGTGTCAAAGAAGCCGGCATCGGCCTTTGAAGACATGATACTTTAGCTACCAGAAGCACTAAAGCTGCCAAGACCTGACAAAATATATAAATCCGGACACACTAGCGATCATAGGGCTAGTGTTGAGTGTTGGTTGACTGAAAAAAATTCCTTTTTTCATGTGATGTAGAAGTTAAAAATCTTGGATAAATTATTCGAAAAAAATTTTTCAATGAATAAGAAAAAAATACTGTTAATTATTAACATAAGGAAATTAAGATAGCTATGTTATCAAAAATAAATGACTTATCAAACATCCACAATAACAAGAAGTATCTTACTGAAAACAGTCTAATATCATCTCCTGATCTAATTGATATATATGTATATATATATATATATATATATATATATATATATATATATCAGTAATATATACGTATATATATATATATATATATATATATATATTACTGATTCCTTATTTAAGGTATCAAGCATCCCATCGGAGATATACGTTTTTACTGTTTAACCGAATCACCAAAAGCAGAGAGTTTTCAAAATCTATGCCCATGGGATCTAGCATTAAAACGGTGAAACATTTTCCTAGACCAAATTTAAAATGCTCAATTCACTCTGCCATATTTTGGTATAATGAATGAATTTAGTTTTATTATAATATTTTCCTTTCGCTATTACAGGGTAAAAGTTCTATCCTGCTTATGTATAAAATATTTCAAAATGTTAATAAATACTCTTTTTTACGATGTATAGATTCACAAAACATTTCATGATATTACTAAGTAATTATTGTTACTATATGAATGTAGTAAAATGAAATAATACAGTAGAAAGCTAATTATTATGCTTAGAATATCAATTTTTAAGAGCCAGTGTATTGTGTCGTTTATTGCAATATGACGATGGACATTAACGAATGTAAAAAAATGTTGTACCCTTATTGGTTGTTCGTTCTAAAAAATACCATTTTTTTATTTCAGCTTCCAAAGGACGGACATAACTGTATAAATTATAAAAAGATGGTCATCAGAAGAAGAGTACTTAGCTGCACTGGCTGGATTGATGTTGTTTGGTTTTGTCTTCTGAACAAGCATGCAGAACTGTTCATTAATGTCAGATATATGAAGAAAGAACACGAAATTTGCTTGAAAATTTACAATAATGAAGAAAAATGGACAGTGAGTGAGGTTAGGACTTTTACGCCATTTAAAGGTATTAATATTTTTTAGTTTATGACTGAAGGTTTAACATGGAGCGTTTTATGAGAACATGGAATATAGCACTATTATTTACAAGTTTTGAGAAAAATATATGTCCTTCACAAATGGATATGAATTGTTCTGCTTCATAACCATATATCGTCTAGTGGTTTGTTTTATTGTATTGATTTTATGTGTCATTATCACTTGATAACATCTGGGGACATTTTCTTCTGTATGCTTTTTTTTATTAATTTCAACGTCATCTTACAAAATAGCTGTCTAGATTTGTTGATGAACACAACTAAGGAGATCCAATTTTAAATAATCCTAACAATAATTATATTCATTGATTTAAGATACCTGAAATACGTCAGATCTGTACGATAAAATGGTTTTTAAATATAGCTGTATGTCGTATCTTTATCTGTATATCTTAGTAGCTACGACGTAGATTCTCCAAAGTTTCTCCGACACAAACACCCTGCTAACCAATAGAAGGAGCTTCTCCAGTGAAACAATATATATAAAAATGTTTAAAAAAACAGCAAAATATATGCATGTACCTTCTTATCTACTCCAGACATATTCTAAGCCAGACCATCAAGACCATCCGTAAACGACAAGTTTGAACAATATTCTGGGGCTATTGTTGGAGCTGTGATCTCTGCTGTCTCTCTGATAATCATCATTGTTATCCTGGTCAATATTTGGTTAGTGTATTCTGTCTTATATTGAAAATTGCACATGTTAAGATTCATTTTATATGATAGTGCTTCAATTTATTTATCAGCGTTAAATTCTAATTCTCCTCTTCTATTCATGTTTAATTATTCTACTGCATTAAATAGAAATAAAATATTAATATTGCATATATTTCACTGAAATTTCTATTACAAATATTTCATTACAGGTTCTTTTCTATAGTAAGTTACCCAATACTTGATCCTAGATTCCCCATGTTTGACAGGTTCAGATAGGTGCCCCGGTTAGCAGAACGTGAAGCATTTTATATATTGTTAACGTTAACGTGATACAACTTAAATATGATTCATATTCAGATCCATTTGATCAAAACCTCATTACAGGAGGCCTGAACGAGTGGCTGGATCCAACTCTAAAACCCAAAAGGAGGCACATGAGGTGAAGCATAGACGGATTTCAGGTGAAGAAACATATTTTCTTTGATTAAAAAATGTTTCAATAAAAACACAACATTATCTGTAAAAGTAACATGTGATCACGGATTAAAATATTTTGTGAGCTCAAATAGGCCAAATTTTAAACCTAATTTGAAATCAAGCTCAATTAACAATTTTTTACTTTGCCATCTTACGGAACCTTGATTTTCACTAATCATCATGTGTTTATTGTTTATGAGAATAAGTTTTCATTGTATGACATTTTCAATCATCTAAAGATGATGTAAATAATTTTATTAGTACAAACGTCAGGCATTCAGGCATCAACTGCTATATCGCAATGCAAATATCTCACAAATATATGCCCCGTTCACCAAATGTTGCGGTTTCCATGATGTTACTATTTACTTTCAATTTGTTTAAATAGTTATGGATTGTATGATGATGCAATAAAACGGCTGCTATTTTGTTTATTTTATCTCACTCTGCCACCTATTTTTATTCTTTCATTTGAGTGTTCCATTGGTAAAAGTAGTCAGTTGACACCTTATACTATCAAAAAAGCAACTACTCGGAAAAATCTTCCATACAACTGTACAAAAGTCTCTTTTATATTATTCGACTAGCTGTCTCAGATTATCTGGATAACACGATTTTTGAAGCCCAGTTTCTTTTATTGTTAAATGATTGAAGACATGACTAAAACTATGAAATGTCTGCTCCCTGTTCTCTAGAATATACAATAAAATAAAATGGTACTTGTAGGGAGGGCCGCCAGTCTTAGATATAAGATAAATTTATCATTGGGAAATTTGTAAATTACAAATTACCCCTTTTAGGTATCATTTTAGAAATTACTTAGTTGTTTACTTGATGTTTTACTATATCTCTGAATTTGGTCTTATACCTACAAAATGTCGGCTCTTCAGTGGTAAAACAACATGTGATAAAGATCTGTTCTACAGAACACATCATATTAACTATCCATATGTTCTTTGTTCAAGTTATGGTAAATTGATTTTTTTTAATTATCAGGGAGTCAACATGGAAACACCGTCTCAGATGCGCTAGATATGGATGGAGAATATGAACGTTTAGGACTCTCTCCCGTCGAGAGTTACTCATACATAAACGTGGAGGAAAACAAGTACGAAACACTTGACGAACAGCAAATCACAACCCCTGAACCGAATATGTACGCCAAATTAATTTGGTGTTGGCCTTTGGCCTTGTTGTTTGGATAGAACACATAACATTCTTTTCTCATGGACTCGAGATTATGATCTTATGCACATCGGATAATTATGCCATGTACATGAGAATTCAATCCGATGCGCGCGGAGTATCGCCTGGGGAGACGCTGGCATATTATGCTAGCTAAATCTTCATTCTCTGGGAGAAAATAATCGTCAGGTATAATGCCGATATGATGGCCGATGTGTTAATGTATATTCTTTATGTGTATGTTTACAGCAAGCGCCTTGTGGTATGTGTTAATGCGGTTTGTAACAGAATGACATTTTTAAACAGTGATATATATTCAAAGTGAAAACGAAAGCATTTATATTATAACCTGCACATACAGAGTGGAAGTCCTTCGGATCAAGGGTTTCCTTTATAATTGGCATTTTGGTTGCCGTTACACTGCTTTACGACTCCAACAGCTCAATATATATGCAAATGAATCGGAGAAAATGTAAATCTAGATGTAGAAAAATGTAAAAGAGATAGGTGTTAATATATATAAACCCAGTTGCACATATTATGATTCTTGCTGTTTTACCCATATTAAATTATCGCCTATGCAATAGGCAATATGCACATTGTTAAAAATGTTAGTGATTGCCTGTTTTTTTGCCTTTCAATGCTTCCATATTATACATATTCAAGAGAAATGCTTGCTGTGTTTGCTTGCTTGAACATTTGACAGGGTTACCGGGTAGAGCACGTTTCATAATTTGATTTCGTAACTCTATATGTATATTCATCAATGGTGCCGGGGCTATTCTATATTATATCAAGTGTAGGTCAATAGGTACACGAAATCATATATAACTTAACCCTTTTTACATTAACTGCTAGAAACTTATTTCACATGGTAAAATAGACTCCCTGGGTACATTTCATTTTTTTTCATTATATTATAATTTTATGGTGAAAACTATTAATTAAAATGAACAACACTTGAAAAAATTATCTATGGTTCAATTCTTTATGGCATGTACACCATACGATGACTGTACAAGAAAAGAGTATGAGCTATGAAAACATAAAATGAAAACATAGGTCATGAAATATTTGATTATCATAGTACGATTCAAACTTTGGTCTAATACTGGTCAAAAATTAAAAGTGTGCCGGAAAAAGAGAACCATTTGATATTTGAAAAGGTTAAAAATAATGAATTATGCGTTTTAATTCAGAATCATTCCATGAAAGGGTGTTTCTGATATATATTGGGAGATTCTTGCTATATTCTTCACAAATCAGTAGAGAAGGATATTGTCAAATATGAAAGAATTAATAAATTCGTTTTCATTTTGCCACCTTCATGATTTTTTCATTCAACAAGGATATGCTAAGTGTGCACGTGAGGACGGTAAATTGCCATTCCTGGACATCAAACATAAATACGAAGGGTCATATATTGCACTAGAATCTTCACGCTCTTTCTCCAAACGGTATATAGATTATTTGATAAGCGATATGAACACAATTTAGGGGAATCAAGGGAAATCTTACTCTGAAAAAAATGACAGAAAATAAAAATTTCAGGATTCATAGGAGACCTGCCAAGTGACCCCCCCCCCGGATTTCACGACAGAGGGTTCAAAGGAAAATAGATACAATTTGTACCCTGTCTGTCGTGGTGATCAAATCATGGTTCTGGTACATAGCTAGCAGGATATGGGTCATCATGATCCAATTTTAGGTTTCCAAGGAGAATTTCCAAGGATTTCCCTGAATGTCATGTTAGAAGAGTCTAAGGCTAATAGATACAATTTGTGTCTTCTCTGTCAGGGTGATCAAAAGTATTTTTCAGCCGATAGGTCACACAATATAGGTTACCATGAACTAGTTTCAGGTTTCCATGGACACTTGACCGGACCTTCCTGAAGGTCACATTTATGTTCAAAGATTCTGGGCCTAATGGATACAATTTGTGCCCTGATTGACTGTCTGGGTGCTTATATGACCTCTTTTCTTATAGGTTGCAAAATATATATCATGGAGACCTAATTTTAGTTTTCCAAGGACAATGCCCAAGGACGTTTACATAATGTTACATTAGAAGATTCTAGGCCTAACAGGTACAATGTGTGCTCTGACTGATTGTCTTGGTGCTTATATGACTTCTTTTTCTAAAGGTCGCAAAATATAGATCATGGTGACCTAATTTGAGTTTTCCACAGACATTTGCCAAGTACGTCTCAGAATGTTACATTAGAAGATTCTAGGCTAAAAAAATAGTAAGTGTGCCCTGCCTGACTTCCCGGTTTCTCAAAATCATGTTTTCGGCCTATAGGTCACAAAATATGGGTCACCATGACCTAATTTCAGGTTTCCAAGATTATTTGCCTGGAAACTCCCAGGATACTGAGTTAGATGATTCTAGGCCTCAAAGATTCCATCTGTCCCCATCTAACATTCTAGGTGCTACAAAATGTTTTCGGCCTGTAGGTCACAAAATATGGGTCACCATTGCCTAATTTTAGGTTACCAAGGAGGTTTGCCTAGAAAGTCCCAGGATATTGTGATAGAATATTCTAGGCCTCACAGTTACGAATTGTCCTCACTAGACATTCACATTGTTCAAATGATATCTTTTACCTAAATGGCGCAGAATATAGGTCACAGTGACCTAGTTTCAGGTTCCAAAGGACATTTGCCTAGGATCTCACAAAGTGTCAGGTTAGAGGTTTTTAGGCCTACAGGATACAGTTTCTGTCCCGTCTGACCGTCTGGGTGCTCTAAATCATGTTTTTGGCCCGTAGGTCACAAATTTTAGGTCACCATGACCTAATTCAGGTTTCCAAGGAGATTTGCCTAGAAACCATCAGGATATTGAGTTAGACGATTCAAGGCCTCACATATACGATATGTCCCCATTTAACATTCAGGATGCTCCAAATCATGTTTCTGGCCTGTAGGTCACAAAATATAGGTCACCATGACCTTATTTCAAGTACTTAAGGAGATTTGCCTAGGACCTCCCTCGGTGTGAAGTTAGAGGATTAAAGACCTTATCGATTCAATTTGTGCCCTATCTGACTGTCTGATGCTAAAAAAAACCGTGTTTTCGGCCCGAAGGCCATAAAATATAGGTCATTATGACCTAATTTCAGGTTTCTAAGATTATTTATCCAGAAACTCCAAGGATATTGTGTTAGAAGATTCTAGGCCTCACAGATACAATTATTCCCCACTTGCATATTTTACAAAGTAGAAGCAAACAGCGAACCCCTTTATTTGTATGACTGCATTATAGTAACCGATAATATATACGACAGATGACTGGCATATATTCTGAATCAATACATTTATGATTTCCAGATATTCATTATAGATGTCGATATTTTCATTTTTCTCATATGGCAGATAGACCGTTATGCAACATATTATTGCCTTCTTTCTTCAGTATAATACCACATGCCCTCCTGCATTCAAGAGGAAGCATTGTTACATGCAGATCCAAAGATTTATGCAGAGGATTGCGACACCACCGTCAGGGCGTCCGGGGGCATTCCTTCCCCAGCATCCATTGGAGATTCGCCTACACCTCTTAAATCATCATGTACATTGTTTAATTTAAGTAGCTTATGTATATATAACCAATTTTCTTGTATACATATTAAATTATATTTTTACACAGAGTATTAAGCTCTAAAACTGAATATCCAAGTTCCCGGCAATTGAATGAAGAACATTTGAGATATGTTATTGCTGCTCAACATTATCCTTTTCTTTAATTGTAAAAAAAACCTGCTTATTAAACCCAACTATTGGCATCATAGAAGTCTGTAACATTATCGCTGGGGCCTTTTATGTTAAACGATGCATATGATCCATAGCGAGTCTTCAACTTTATACATTCAAAATCAACCTTGAATTTACTGTTCACAAACTGATGGACATCTTCATCTTTGTTGTCTGGATCGAGAGGAGTCACAGACAGTGGCACGGAGCGTTTCTGCGAAGACATCAGTTCAAGAATATATTTGAGGCAATTTATACTTGTTATGCTGAAGCTCCTGGACAGTTGTCTATAAACGTTTCCTGCATGCCATATTGATATAGTTCGAATCTTAAGCTATAAGTTACAAGCTGCTGATTTACAGATTCGTACGAGACTGAATATAATTGTTCTTAAACTGTCGTAACACAGTGAACTAGGAGTTTTTGGTGTTTCATAAGATGTTTGTGATGATTTAAATTGAATAAATCCCTCATACTTCAGACAAATATATTATGTCATAATGATTAAAATAAACTCCAAATTATATTGCCCATTTGCATTTAGTTAAATACCTCAGTTGAATGACTTAATTTCACGGGTTCTTAAAGTTGCAGGCCGTCCACATTCCAAGAACATCAATTGTATAACCATAGTGTTTATTTACGAAAAATATTGGTATACACAGTAGTGAAGCACATGAATATATGGTTCAGATGCAATATACACGTTGGCTGTGACTACTCATTGGCACCTTCAGCTACTATATCGTATCCTGTGCATCATCCACTTTGTTTTTAGGCAACATGAACATACGTAATGTGGTGGTATTATTCAACAAAATGCTAACCTAGGATGCCAGAAAACAGTACGACTTTAGCTGTACTGATAAATCTTAAGTATATTTCAGATTTAGATATCTTCGAAATAAAGTCACCTACATAGTTTGGCAGAGTAAGTTGGTATACCAGGGTCATGTTTTCTCCATACCAAGTCGTACACATAATAATACCAGAGCCAGATTATCAGGTGAAGGTGGAACTGATGGGAAATTGTTGAGGGTTGCCATAATACTATAAGAAGAGGCAAGACCGTAGAATTCGTTTTCTATCTTAAAGATCAGGATTGCATGAGGGTTCATGTAACAGAGTTCACAAGGAACCCTCTATTTTGTGTTACATGCTTTTTTGCGTTTACCGAATCATAAAACAAAAAAGTATGAATAGTCAAATATTTTACATTGACCGCCAATTCAACATTATATGTGAGGCGATTTTAACCTGTTATGCTGATGCTCCAAGACAGTTGCCTATAAACGTTTGCTCCATGCTATATTGATATATTTCATTTCACAAGGTACAACTTACAAGCTGTCGATTTACAAATTCATACGAGACTGAATATAATTGTTCTTAAACTGCCCTTACAGAACTAACTAGGAGTGTTTTCGTGTTACATAAGTTTTTCATGATTTACAACATAAATGTCTGTCAACATTACCAATCTTATCATTCTCTGTGATGATTTAACATTTTCTTCTTAGGAGCAATCGTAACATGGCCAAAGGTAAGATGTAATGAACACTTAGGATAAATGCACACAATGTTACATTAATGCAATAAATATATTGAGTGATTGAGTGAGTATTTTGTTTTTGCTTCTCTTTTATCGGCCAATTTTACCTATATTCAACAATATTATATTAATATATAATTCCCGTTGATATTAATTAAATTTGAGTTAACCTACTTATTTGAATTAATTTGTATTAAAAAGAAAATCTAATCAGTTCCCTGACTTTTACAGTTGGAATCTTCTTGTGTTCATTTATTTGCAAGGAGAATTTTCTTTTCAAAGTAGACAAGCAGTATTTTTTCGTGACTCCTACATTAATACATATATGTTTTAATGCAATTACCTATGCTCTTTATTTCCTGTTATCGCGTTTCTCGTATATATTATTCTGCACTAACACTGCACTGATGTGCAAACTATGGACTTATTATTCTAGCTAAGTTGTTTTTCAGTCTTTTAACTGTATTTACTATAACCATTACGTTCCCTTCTCGTCTGGCTATTTTATATAACGCTCAAGTTTAGAAATGGTAGTAAAGGCTTGTACTTCAATTGGTAGTTAAGATATATGTGAATATATGTCTTTATATGTTTTCCCCTTTATGAACAATAATATTTTATAATTAAGTAACTCGTTTTCAATGATACAAAAATAAGTTAGGCCTATCATACCTGTTAATGGTTTTAAAACTGGTAATAAGAACTAATACAGTTTGAATTCAGAGAATACTCATATTTTGCTGTGGAATGCATTGACGTGTATATGCTAAGATTCTATGACATTCCTTCGTTTTTCAAAATATCCGTTGATGAAAATACTTTTTTCTGGTCAATATATTGCTTGTAAGTTTGGGAATGTCTATTTATATCACAAGATCGAATGTCAGGGCAAGAGTCCATTGATTTTTTCAACCTGCAAATGTATAAGTTAATAATATGTTTTGTGTTCCTTTGCTGATCGTTAGAATCATATGGGTCTTCTTGCATGTACAATTTAAAAGCTGTAAAGAAGGAGAGTCTTATTACACAGGGTCATAAGACAATTAAGTCTAAAAAATTGTTTGATTTCAACCAAAATACTAGTAAATCAGTGGTTGAATGGGATCGTTGGTGAGAGTAATTTTAAAATGTAATTGCATCCCCGTTTCCGTGATAATGCAAAGATTATGTAAAAGGGTATAAGGGGATTCCTCCATCGTTGAACACGCTTGTTTGATTAGCATTTTTTTAAAATAGATATATAATAATAACTTCCTTTCAAGAGGTATCATATTACGTATGCATAGAGAGGAAAAAAGAACCTTTGACAAAATGGACACGCGTCAGTGTTCAGCTCACATAGTGCTCCCTGTATAAAAGTGCACACTTTTCAATCATTATTTTGTCAACTTGCTTGGATTTCCTTGGTGTATTGCTTCTTTTTTTGAGGTAGAATTCTGATAGTACAAAGTAATGCCTACAATGACGTACATGCCAACAAATCAGTGGTCAAATCCATGTATATATATAGAGAGAGAGAGCCAGAGACAGAGAGAGAGAGAGAGAGAGAGACAGAGAGAGAGATACAGAGAGAGAGAGATGGATCTAGAATACACAGAATGTTGGGCGAACCGACTTCTCTGTGTATTCTAGTTCCATCTCTATATACTATATTTGGCATGGCTATTCATACATCTCTCTCTCTCTCTCTCTCTATATATATATATACATATATATATATATATATATATATATATATATATTATTTTTACTTCTCTGTGATTAGAAAATGTTCATATTATTATCCTGGCTGGTTGGTTTGCTGCAACCCTAAAACTCTGACGGTATGGATGTAATACATGTTCTTAGAAATTATGTTTCGCATTTTAACTCTTTTTTTCTTTTAACTACACATAAGTGAAATGATTACTAAACAATGTCAGTTGGTTAATCTTTAATTATCTCATGTAAACCATTGGCACCATATGACTAAGTCTGCTACAACAAATAGAAATAGACGTGACTAGGTGCAGATGAAAAGGCATGTTGTGAGTTTATACATGGGTATTTTTCTTACTATTCCGATACCTCCATAATGCATTAAACACCGCGTACAAATTTGATGAAAGCAAATAATTGAGCTGTTGCTTCCATGCTTAGCGAAAAGTATTAGTCAACCGCTACGTTGAATAAAACCTCAATATGTAGAGATAACGATCGCCTGTTTCTTATGACTAGTGGCTCCCATGCATAAAGAATAATGTTCATATACAGAGTATATTTACACGCAGTGGGTTGTTATCCAAGCAATAATTCACTCTCGGATCCTACACAGATATACAGGAACATCAATTGCCAAACTCCTCTATCATACCGAACATCGAACTATATGGCCAATTATTAATCTGGAAAAATTGAACTGGTTGCCAGTGTTTTCACTCATCAAATGCTTCAATCCTAATAAATATAAATATATTTGTAATGCTCTCAAATTGCTCTCCAGGCTGAACGGTTTAATGTGAGCCCTCCATTTTTATTTCGATACGAAACGATCACTTTTTTAAACTGTACATTACAATTTTGGCTTTCACATTTGACACTAACCTTGAGGATGTATGTTATCCACGCTCACCAATAATTAACATCCCCTTCGTGTACAGATATGATCATTGAGCCACCGAGAATGTTTCGCATGATGGCTTGAGGAGTATTGAGCTCTTTACCTAAGGATATATATATAATTTATGTATCATGTGTGTTTTGGTGCATGTGTGTATTTGTTTGTGGTTTTTGTTTCCTTTCTCGCTGCAAATTTTGCATTATATATATTTATATACGGGAGTGTTTATCGTTTCTACGGCAAATGGAATAAAACAAAATCGGGAAAATAATGAGCCGAACCCGTTGGTGAACGACCCAGAGCACTGTTGGTTAAATTTGTGAATCCCCAATGTAAGAGCAAGGTCATTGCAGCAAGGGATCAGGCATATCCATTGTGGAGGACTTAACTAAGAAAAGGCTTCATTTGTTGTCAAAAGCAAAAAAATCATCCAAATGTAGAAGCTGCTTGGACAGCTTCTAGAGTTATTGTAGTAAAATTGAAAAATGGTCAGAAAAAGTCTCTTACAAAGCTGAGGGACCTTAATAAGTACGGAATGTCAGCTGCTTGATGATGATATTTTGGGTATAGTAAAATGTTGTTTTTGTTGCTTTATGGTGGCTCAATATGAATAATTTCAGTTTGACCATAATTTTGTTAAATACTAGAACATGAGATTTTATGTGAATTATATTACATTTTGATATAACATATCATAACGTAAAGATCACTTAACACACATAAAGGATACAGCCAGAAGTTTGATAGTAAACTGGATGGAGTTTTGGTAATATGTATATTTTTTTCAGAAGTAATGAGTAAATGATTTTTCAATGTACTATATTTCAGTTTTATATCCAGCATACATTTATATACAATCTGATGATATTTGATTAATGTGTGATAATGTTCAGGTGTACAATCTCATTTATTTAAAAAAAAACATTTGGACAACTTGTTATCCTAGAGAATATTTGTTTCAACTATTATACTGGAAAATATATATGCTCTGTTCCTATTAATTATGTATAGTTGTTTCATTAGAGGTTTACTTGTGTATAAATATATAATCCTCAAGAAGTCTGTAAAATGCAAATAATGCATTTACTTTTCTTTGGGAAACTATAGGAAGGGCAGGTGCACCAAAGGCCCTTGAATGAAATATATTTTTACGGTAATCTGTGGAGTGGACAAAGGCCATGGTGGACCACATGTTTCTTGTTCTGAATAGCTCATTGGTGGTGTCAAGGAGGGAAACCTTTAATACCTTTTTTATTTACACTTTGCACTTTTGTATTTTGTATTGACTTTGTATTTGTACTCACGATGAAAAGGGAGCTTAGAGATAACCTTGAAATTGGTGCTAGCATTAGAATGGAGTCTGTGTTGTACATGTTTTGGTTGTTTTCAGTCTTTCTCAAGAAAATCCTGACTTAAAAGGGTGGGTATTTTAGCCTGGTAACTTTAAATATGAGGGTACTTAATGATTATAAGAAGAGAAAAAGTGAATATAGATGGTTACATAAGCAAAAATCAGAACAATTTTTTACAAGAGACTTACAACACAGCCACGGTAGAAACTTATGGAAAAATGAATGGGTAGGTACTGCTTTCTGGTGCCACGGAACTAATCAAAGCAAATGTGTAGCTATCCTGATATCCTGGATTTTAACAAATCCAGGATAAAAAACAAGGAGACGGATTTGCAATAAAACATTGTTATAACAAAATCGAATTGCTGCAGGTAGAAATGTGATAGAGATTTAATTCTTTGAAAAGGAAATAGATGAGAAAAAAAAAAGAATGAGAAATAATTGAAAATAAAAAAAAAGAAGAAGGAACAATATTAAGTTCCAAAATAAGGTGGCATGAATTAGGGGTGAAAAATAATAAATATTTTTTTTAAATCTAGAAAAAAAGGAACTCCGCTAAAAAGACCATGAAGAAATTAATTTTGAAAGATGGAGGAATTGTTGTTAATGAAAATGATATTTTATATCAGACTTCCAATTATTATGAAAATTATATTCATCCACATTGAATAAACATGAATCATCAATACAAAATTGTATGAATACTGATAATGAAACGATCCTGAATGTTGAAGCTCAGAGTCAGTGTGATTTGAAATAAAACACAGTTATTAATGAAAACAAATAAAAGCCCAGGAAATGATGGTATTAATGCTGAATTCTACAAAACATTTTGGCATATCTTTGGGAAATACTTAGAGGATAGTTTAATTATTCAAGTGAAATTGGTAAACTATCAGCCTAGCAGAGACAAGCTATTATTACTATGAATGATAAGAATAAAGACCGCACAAACATACAAAATTGGAGACCAATCTCACTACTAAATGTGGATTACAAAATTAGAACAAATGCATTGTCTCTTATTTTGCAAAATGTTATTCCAAAATTGATTCATTCAAACAGGTTATGTAAAAGGAAGGGATATATTTACTAGTAGTAGGCTACTAAATGCAGTAATTTTACTTACAGAAGAACATAGGGTGGAAGGCCTAATTCTTGCATTAGATTATGAGAAAGCTTTTCGAGCATCCTTCATTACCTGGATAAAAACCCTATATAGCAATATAAGCAGCTGTCTCAATAATAATGGAACAACTTCCCAATATTTTTTTCTGTAAAGAGAGGAGTGCGCCAAGGCGATCCTTTATCCCCGTATCTTTTTATTCTGTGCATAGAACTTTTAGCAATAATGATTAGAAAAAAATGAAAAATTATAGGAGTAAAAATTTATGGTCAAGAAATAAAGCTGATGTTATTCGCTGATGATATAACAGCATTAAGTTAAAATATTGAATCGGCAAAAGAACTATTAAGAGCAGCAGACATATTTAGAAAGGTATCAGGATTAAAATTGAATAATAATAAAACAGAAGCAATTGGGATAGGCTCAAAAAGAAATGAACTCCCAAATCCCTTACATTTAAAATGGCCAGAAGATAGTATTAAAATATTAGGTATATATTTTTCATGTAATGTAGAAAAAGCTGTCCATCTGAATTTCGATGAGAAAATAAGGAAGATGAAAATAGCTGCCCAGATCTGGAAAACTAGAAATTTGACCTTAATTGGTAAAATACAAATAATTAGGTCATATCTTACATCCAAATTCCAGTATATTTTTACATGCATCACAGTACCTCGAAAATCTTTGTTGGAAATAAATAGAACAATATTTGAGTTTCTATGGAACTCAAAAAAGGAAAAACTTTAAAGAACTTTAAAGATGCTACCAATATAATATAGAGGACTGAATGTACCTCATACAGAAAGTGTTATACAAATATATTTAATTTCATGGCCGAAAAATATGAAAAAAAATAGAGAAAATCAGCTGATGATTATTTGGGATAAGATATTTAAAGATAATGGATTGGATCTGAGCCGTTTGTTAGAATGTGAATGTATTAATGAATTTATTTCAATGCTCAATGTAAATATATTATATATAGATCTTTTAAAAGCCTTGAATAAAGTTAGATACAAGAGGAGCTTCATGCATCAAGTCATTTGGTTTAATAAGAATATAGGCTCATGCAGCAAAGTTTATTTTAGTAAGTGTTCGTACGAGGCAGGACTGATTAATATTAAAGATGCATTTGATAATAATAGAAATGTTGTGCCCTTCACCACATGGCAGAATAGGGGTGTTAAATTGTTAGAGTATATAAACTGGTGGGCAATTCTTCAAAAACTAAAAAAGTTCATGTATGTATCTAGAAAGAGAGAGAATTAACTCAACGGAATAAACTCTAGTTTTACTTAAGGTGAACTTGATAATGGTAAAGTATTAGATCTGAATTCCTGTAATTCAAAAAAGATTTATGAAATATTGGTCAGCTCAGTAGATTCTACATGTAAATACATTATCCCAAGAATTTTTAGATGTTGTGATACATGTATTTTAGAAAATATTGACTAGTAGAAAGAATTTTATCTAGCTTTCAAAGTTTGTATAGATACTAAAACCAGATGTTATCAGTTTAAAATATTGCACAATATTTCAGCTAATAAAATTATTGGTTAAATACACGGGGAATAATTGATAATAATCTCTGTACATTTGGTCACCTGGAGACTGAGACTGTTGAGCATCTTTACTGTTCTTGTTACCTATCTATTCAGAATCTTAGCAAAATTATATTCTGGACAAAAATTATGTACTCTTGAGGAATCCTAATTTTGGTGTTAGTATCAATTTATACCTTATCTTATCCCAAGTGTTACATGTATCAGAGCAGGCAAAAGAATCAAAATCAATCATTTGACAGATTAAAAAAATACCTGAATAATATTCGAAATATTGAATTCAATATATTTGTGCGAAAAGGAAACACAGTTCTTTTCTATGAAAGGTGGCACTCTATCAAGGTATAACATTTTGTTAAACTAATTAGAGATGTATAACATATTATTTACACAAACAGTCATGTAAGTGTGTAAAGCTTGTTTTTTAACTTCTATGTATATTTGTATATACATAGTAGTATACTTCAATATATTCATGTATACCTACAAAAAAAGCTCTGTAAGGTACCAGGCATTGGCTGGTGTTCACATATGACGCCATGGCTTAATTAGCTGAATAATTAAGCTAAACAGTAGTCGCTTCCATTCACCAAGGCTCTTCATGGTTGCTTAACCGATGTTTATTCCTGCCTCGCTGGTCACCTAAAATAAGCTAAACTGCTTATCCAATGCAGGCAGAATATGTGCATTTATTTTTTTTATTTTCCATAATGTATAATTTGTATTGGAATTCTTCAGTTTCTGAGTTTTCAGAAAATGTTTTATTTTTTTAAATGGGCCTTTTTCAATAGTTTCTTGAATACCTCACTTATACACAACACTACCTTCCACTGGTCTAAGCTTGGATAGAATGTCTGAAGGATGATACCCAACTAACGAGTCAACTCTTAATGAAAAAAATGGCAAAAGCACGAAGGGCCAGGTCGAGTCTAACAAATAATGATGTCTTGATACCCCGGTAAGGCTGCGTTTCATATTGTTTTCAACAGTGTAAGAACAGTGTCGAAAATAAAACGTCATCCGGGCATTTGGTTGTCCTAAATCATTCAAAGGCTCCTTGCCTTTATACCAGGACAAAACGTTGTCAGATTCATTGTAAATTATCTCGAGTATAGGCCAGAAAGAACACACGAATCAAGTACAACGTAATCGTATTTAAATATATAGGAAATAATGTCTTATATGGCAAACGGTAAAATATGGCTTTATATATTATGGCAAATTTCATTTTGTTTGTAGCTCTCAAAAGACGGTTATAAATTTAATGCATATAGAAAGATAGATGTAAAAAACAGGAAATTACTTTACGTCCAGAGCACAGTATGGAGTGCAAAAGACTGGTTTAACCGTGAGGATAATTAATTAGCTTTTTTTGCCGGAGCGGGTGATATGACGGCAGTGCACGAAGTTCAGCTTATAAGTTTATAATAATGAAGACGTTTGTGATGTTAGTGAGAGTATGATATTCTTACCAATGACAGGTACTTGTACTTGACATTTTATATAAATATATACTCTTTTTGACCTATATGAATATATAACCTAAATGTACTTTATCTGTACAAAATGTTGGGCATGATCAAACTAGAATCATTACCAAAACAGCGTATTAAAAGAGTACTAAATTCTATTGCGAGTTTATCATGATAATGACATGTGGGGAGATGATGAGGTATTCCCGTAAGTAGCGGGTATTCTGGTTTTAATTTTATTTTTATTTCAAACAACATATGATGAAAGGATGGGTAAGTTTTTTATTAGTGTAAACGTTTTAATTGATTGGTTTGACTGCATTGAATAAGCACTCAAAGTGTACACTATAGTAGTTAGTATACGTAACTGGTAAACACATTTTTTCTTGTAAACAAACCTCCTTTTGCAAAATCTACGGGGTTTTTTTTCCATTTCTTTTTGCTCTATTAACTGAGCCATCCGAGCTGTATCTAGTATTCTTTGTATGGCGTCTGTCTGTCCATGTGACTCTTCTGTATGATAACAGGGCACAAATCGTACCTTTAGTCAGGTCCATATCTTAACCTTTAATCACAAGTGAAGCTCCGCTTTACGACAAGTCATGGTTATATTACTCATATCAAATGGAACTGAATGGAGGTCAACATTTTTTCTGCATAAGGACAGCATGGTTATCGGTTTCAGCACTGTTTCGTTAGATTCGAAACGTTTTAACCATTAAACATAAAATCAAGCGTTACATGAGGCCAGGTTGTGGTAAAATTATTTGTAAATAAGGTCTTTATGATACATATTAATGTATTTTGGCCCTTTAAAGAATATTATGGAAATGGATATCATTTCTAGAGCTGAAACTTTTTATAAGTATCACAATTGTAGGATTATATGTTTATTGGATTGATCAACCGTGAAAGGAAAAGTGTGACACACGTGAAACACACGGAATCTAATTGAAAGAAGAAGGTCATTTCGAAGACAAAACGCTTTGACACTTTTTAAGCATAAAAATATAAACGCAGGACATTAAGGATTCATTGATATTGAGAGTAAGTAGGGTCTGGGAGAAATATCAATTAACGTTCTAAGAAGAATATTTACAGCTTTCCACTTTGACAATTTAAAAGGAAATCTTTTTTATTTTTGTTTTTCGTAGGGTGCAATGACGAGCTTTACCTCCAAAATGACAGAGAGAAAATGAAGGACTGGTAATCTCATAATAATGCACAAACTTTATTTATAAGCTTTAATGTAATGAAAACTTTTAGTGAAGTTTTAGAAAAGCAGGGTTTGGTGATTTATTACAGCTAATTATTCCTACAATTAATGATAATCAAATGTATATTAATTTTTGGCTGTTTCAAATTGTTTATATTGTTTCCTTTTATTCTTAATGGTGGTACATTATTGTATTCCCTTGAACACCTGGAGCTCAAACGCTGTAAAAGGGCCTTCAAATATAAGTGAAACAAATGCAACCACAAAGAGCAAAGCACTGGACATTATCTCAACAATCTCCTCAGAGAACACTGGCCTTATTGCTGAAGCTGTGGTTTCAGTGGTCTTTGTGATCACAAATAATGTCCTGCTGGTATATATTAGGTAAGTGTGTGCAGTGTTAAAAAGCATATTTCATGAAGAATAAATAATACTCGTGTATTACACATTACATGTAATTCATAAACAGGTAATTTATACCGGTAAGAGACGTTTTAAAATTAATAGATTCTTTGTACCCTCTACTTTCTTCAGCTTTGGTATAACAATGTCACCTTTACTCTCATACATGAATTACATTTTTGAACTACAATTATATTAGAGGTTTCGCTCATTACCATGTCTAGACAGTTCATGATTTTCATATTTAAGTAAAAAATGTAAAAGTTTAAGTTGCTCAGTTTCTGTACTAGTATACTATACTCACTTATATTCGTATTAAACAGAATGTTAAAGCGTGGCACAAAGAAATGTCTGATAACCCAAAGGCAGTTGCTTGAAGTGAAGTGTGAACACGTGTAAATTAACATTTTTTCCAATTTCTTACTTTTAGAAGTGACGTTTTATAGATTCCTCGTAAGTAAAATATCAGTTATCTCTCCTCAACTCCTTTGGGGTTAGCTTAAATTTCTCTTTTTTTCTGAAATAAACTCAATGATACAGACATGTGAATCACAGAAAAAAATCAACGTCCCGGAAAGAGAATTATGTTATAAAATGTATTTTAAATTCAAATTAAATTTCAGCTGTAGCCGCAAATTTTTATGAAATTCTAACAATTTAATTGTTATATCGCCGAAGTGATTGCTTTGAAACAAATTCCATTTGACGTATGTGACAGCTATTTTTTTACAATTGGGTAAATAACACAAGTTGCATGATTGAATGCATTAACATACCTTCAATTGAATTTCATCTTATTCCCACCGAACTATTATTATTAGTAGTAATCTATATAAATACTGATACAACTGGCATTATCACTTTTTGTAAATTCAAAGGTCCATAGGAATCTTTTAACTTAAGCCTATTTCCATTTATCAAATCTAGAGAATATAGGATCACTGCACCTTTTCACTGGACACATAAACCGTTATCATTATTATGATAACAAAAGTAAGTTTAGTTTGCAGAGGCTTTAACCTTATTGACGAGCCGACAGGTGAAAGAGGTTATCAACTATTGTTGTTTTTATACTTCGGTCGCTCTATCTCTCTCTCTCCCTCTGCTCCTAGCACCATCCACATGTACATATATATATATATATATATATATATATATATATATATATATATATATATAAACACGTGTGTGTGTGAGAGAGAGAGGGATGTACCATAAATATCTCTATGTATCATTCTAATAAAAACATGGCGAGTGAAATGTTATTCCCGTAACAGTTAAGATTAACATATTGGTTTCATTTGAATTTTCATCATATAATTTAAACATATGTATAAAAGGGTAAGGTCATCAATATCAACGTTTTCTATGACAAATTGTCAAATCATGACAAAGAAGGCAAAGTAATGTCACTGTTTGTTGTGATGGAATCAGCTTCATTACTTATATTTGATAGTATCCTGGCTTAATATTGGTCATATACCAGACAAGGTCCTATATCGTTGGTATCCTCTCTACCATCTGTCAAAAATAATATAATACATTACACCTGACTCATTAATTAAATAAAATTAACCATATGGCGTAACGAAATATGTATTAATGTGTATATACTTGTACGGGCTAATTATTTTAAGTCAGGAAAGATATTAAGCACACATTAGACATCAATTTAAGATTTGAAATCATTTTCTTTTAGAAAAAAAAGGTCCTGTAATCGATGGGCACAAGCAAAGCGTCAATTCGATTTTTAAAACAAAATCTGCCTAATTATATATATATATATATATATATATATATATATATATATATTAAAGAAAGCCCATAACATTAAAAAGGCATCAGTTTCATGTTTGAAATATACCCATGCATTATCAACTGAGAATTCGAGTAAATTCTGGGATAGAATTTGAATAAAACATATATTTCAACAAAACTTTTACAGATAAGGAATCCGTTTTATCCGAGGAACACATTCAGAAACCGGCTAATTTTGTGTCCATCTAGGGGCATCTAATATTTGAAAATGTTTCTTTCACGTGTCTCGTCATATTAAGATAGTAGTAATATTCAACAGAGAGAAATCGATCTGCTATTGTAAGTTGTACTCTTTGGTGTAGTACACACAAATGAATCATACCAAGCAGCTATCTCCGGAGCAATATGTAGACATTTTTATTTCTAGGTATTTTAGCTCTGAAATGAATATGCACTGATACTTGGTGTCTTGACATCAGGACACAATACGTCATAGTAAGGAACATCACCTCGCGTCTTAAATAGAGTCTGTATTTAAGTCGACTGATGACGAATGAAATGTATTTGTTCTAACTACAATCATAATCTTGATCAACCTTTTTACAGATGAGCGCTTGAGAGATTTCTATATCCGTGTTGGCAACAGCAGCAATATAACACAGCATGTCTTCTGCACATACAAGGCAGGCTGGGTAGAACGTCGTGCGGGGGAGACGTTCAAGTGTAAAAGTACATTAGTCGGCAGCTATGTCAGTCTACAGAAGACTAACGATAAAGGGTTTAACGATGAGGGAGGTCACGGATGGCTACAGCTGTGTGAGGTTCAAGTGTTTGGCTTCGAGATAAGAAGTAGCTTCTTTCGCTCCTAATGCTCACGTAAATATCCTAGTAATGTTATTAAGTGTATAAAACCTGTTGTTCTGTTGTCAGAGATGTGAAAAATATTATGATTACATTCGTAACATGAAAATGAAAGAAATTAATAAGAGAGAAGAACTAAAAGTTTATATTCTTAATGGCAAAAAATAATATACTTTCTATTTTTATACAATGATGATTAAATTAAAGTCATCTGGTTGTCACCCGTCAGTGAATATGGATGTAGCTTCTCAGGGTAACACCTCACTTGTTTGAGATCATTTCGCCAAGCTTCCCAAACCTGACACTTTTAGGACAGCCTGTACATGTGCCTCATTCATTTAAATCAATAAATCCAATTTATTGCAACAAGAATTTTTGCATATACATGAATAGCTCATTTATATATAACTGTAAATGTGACAAAGGGGATTGACTCATAAATTATTAATCCTCTCAATCTTAACATTAAATATAGTAGATTATATGGTGCAGACAAAGCACAATAAAAAGAACCTTAACACATTTCACAATATACAGATAATAAAAAAATAAAAGCCCATGAATATGAAAATGAATTCAATTACATTTAATATGATTCTTATATTATATATGATACTTGTTTTAAATAATATTATTCCAAATTCAAATCCCTTTAAATTGTAACGCTTTAAACATAATAACTCCGAGATTTCTTTACCAGGTTAGAAACAGCAGCGGTGTCAACCAAGGTGTCTACCTATGAACGAATGAAACGTGTTTGGAACATGATGTTTCATTCTCTGATAACAGCCGTTGCAGACCATCGCTTGTACCTGTCTGGTTGGGATATAATGAAACTTTGTGTTGTACAATGCTGTTTATTAATGAAAAAATTCGAAATGTCTTGTAATATGAATATAAAATGATTAATTGCCTGCAACATATAACACATCATGTATTTGAAAGATTATGTATGTTAAAGTTAATCTTTATTTTCGCAGCCCTGAGACTGTTTAGGACTTTTTTCATGCTTTTGCAGCTTGTCGGCATCAAGAGTTCGGGCTTGGTTGTCAGAACGTCTGCCATTGTGCAAATAATCGGGACTGTGACAAGGAGACAGGGGTTTGTCCGGAGGGAGCCTGTGATCAGGGTTACGCGGCCAATACATGCAATATTACTACGATTATAAACCATAAGAACTACACCTAAGTTGGATGCTTATCATGTTTATATACCTTTGTTTTTTTTATAATAAACCTTTTACTTTAAATTTCATCTAGAATGTCTGATCATTTAGCATATATATATATACATATATTATTATATAATATGATGTATTTTCAATAATAATATGACAAAGTCAGATTCATAACATATCATATTCATGTTTGAAAATAATTTAACAAATATCATATTTGTTCCTTCTTGATACATTACGACTGTTAAATACACACGACATGTATAAATACATATATTTCTGTTGTCGACGGTTCACCTTACTTATAACTTATTCATTTTCATTTTGGTATATGTATAATATCTAACATTTCCATTATTTTTATGGTTCGTATAATTTTTATAATCAGTATCATAACATATAATATCATTATTGAAAAAAAGTTTTAACAAATATTGGAATATTTGCTCTTACTTGATACATTGTGATTGTTGCCAATATAAGAGGTTTCCCTTCATAATAGGCCCTATTTTATAATATAAGAAATATTTTTGCAAACTTATAACTATTAGTTGGGCTAATATAATGTATCGTGTTGGAATCTGAATTTCCCTAAATTATATGTAAACCATGTATGCATTGCATTACTTGATTTGTTGCAGAGTTGCCAACCCTTTACTGGCGAAACGAAAACACAGCAAGACCAGTGAATAACACAAACCATGTACGGATCATCTTCTATCAGTTTAAGAGAGGTACTTATGCTTACCTTGACTCGGGTGAAGGTCCGGTAGGAGAATACACAGTAGATGTGAAGGAAGAGGACTGGGCTCCAATTGCAACGTTTAAACATGATGACACCAAGGACAGACTGGATGTAGTTGTCAGTGGCCTGAAGTACTTCCGACAATACACCATGAGGGTAGTTCCGTGGTACCAGGCAGGTCGTCTCAAATTTAGGGGGAAAGCAGAACGTACATTTGCCGTGAAAACAAGTTGTGGTAGTGAGTGTGTCGCTTTACGGTAATGAACAATGAACATGCAGGTAAATTACTTAATCCTTGTGCATTTACATTAACTCAACAAATCTCCGCATTAAATATTTATAAGGGTTCATTGTTTTTAACTTACCCTTATCGGTGGATTTTTCCTATTTAATGGATTCACTTCCTACCGATAAATCGCTTTTGTGATTAAAAATATCCCTAAAGGTCATGTATGATATTGCTAACGTGTTTTTTTTTCAATATATATACTTGTCTAAATTGTCTAAATTATCTTCAATAACTGTCCGGCATTGGACATAATAATGTTATAGTAAATCTAATAAAACCCCTTTCTGTCTGTATAAGAATACATTAATGTTCCCTTTATTAACAAAATTTTCCCTTTCAGATCCAGATAAGCCCATGATTACAGATTTAACAACAAAGAGGGTAATAGGAGGAGCAAATGTGACCGTCATGTTCATGGTAATATATTTTTTTATTAAGGATGTAGTCGTCTCATGCATTTTCCATCGTGATACAGTTGCCCCATGAGTTGTGACACTCAGCCAAATCATTTAAACTATTATGATTCACACCATCAGTATCATAGTACATATCTCTAGGTCACAGTAGCCTAATTTGGATTTACAAGATGATTACCACACCTTGTCAAAGAATCATGCTCCTACATCCTAATTCCCGTGGATATGATTTGTGCATTATCATCACACTGATGGCTTTAGTAATTGGTGTGATGTAGTCATTCTCAATATGACACCCAATGGTGCTCTTGTTTTCTGCACTGAGCTTTACGAAATGGAAAATATTAGTGTGACACATAGAAAAAAATCCTGCTTAAGGATATACCAATGTAATTATCAACAATATAAGTACAAATGCGTTCAAAAGAGTACAAAACCTTTTTAGCTTTGTCTCCACCATGTTTCTTTTTAGCATTAGGTTAGATTTTTTTTCTTTTGTTTGAATCAGCTCAGCCACAGCGACAGAATTGCTCATAAAAATGTATCATACACATCCTTTTCCTTGCCAAACTGTTATCAAATGTCTCGAAATGATCTCGTCCTATACATTGCAAACCAACCGATTCTGTATCGTGTCCGTGTCTCCCCATTCAACAGGACAGCATCTCCTTCTGCACCCCAGTCAGCTTCCGTCGATCTCCTCCTGCACCTCCGTCGATCACCATCGATCTCCTTATGTCACCTCATTCAAATTCCATCGATCTCCTCTCCCCTCAGTCAGCTTCCCTCTATTTCCTTCTGTCACCTCAGTCTGTTTCCATCGATCTTCTTCTGTACCTCATTCAACTTTTACCTACCACCACAGCTAGCATTTATTGATCTCCTGCTGTCACCTGAGTCGGTTTCCGTTGATCTCCTTCTGCAAACTCAGTCAGCTTCCATCTCCGTCTGCTACTTCTGTCAGCTTCCATCGATATCCCTCTGTCACCTCAGATAGATTTAATCGATCTCCTTCTGTCACCTCAGTCAGATTGCATCAGTCTACTTAAGTCACCTCAGACAGATTCATTCAATCTAATCTCCTTCTGTCACCTCAGTCAGACTGCATAGGCCTCTTTCTGTCACCCTCCTTGCTGTTGCTGAAATGACACTGTTTTAACTTTTGCGATAGGCAACCATCGTAATCATATAAAAATCACGATGCCCCAGAAATTGCATCGACTACTGATAATTATTTTTCCTCAACATCCTTCTCAATATTATTAGTCGTTAATCGGTTAATTATATGCAACCGTCTTGAGGTGAATGCAAAGGGTTATACATAAAATAGTTCAAACGGACCAAACAGGATACATTAAAGGAAGACAGACATTCTAAAATATACGTTTGATTTTAGATGTAATTTGGTAAATAGAACGTACAAAGAACTAAGGAGTTCTTTTTGAGCTATATAAAAAGCTTTTGAGCTTTTGATAACCTTTCAGAAACATTAGTAAATTAGTGGAATCGCTTAAAAATAGATTTTAGACCAGATTTCCTTCGTTGGATTTCATGTTATATACACGACAATGAAAGTTGCGTCGAACTTTGGTTGGTTAGGCTCCACTACAAAGAGGAATTCGTCAGGGATGCCCAGTGAGTGCATTGCTTTTCATACTGACCTAAGAACTCTTTCCATGAAAAACATATTAATCGAAATATACCAAACAGTATATTAAATCTCTCTCTCATATATGCAGAGCACCATATAAGATCACCCGTTGTCCCTGCTGCATGCAAAGTTGCTGTGTAGACACGAGTTGGGTGGTACTCAACCGTGACGTCAATACGCTGGTTCCTATGAAAGTGTGCAAATACACAGAGATGTCTGAGATCTAAAGGTCAGCATTTAAAGATCAGGATGATACTGAAATTCTACTATGACTAATTTAGTGGATTTGCTTTGTCAGAATTGTAAGATACTGACACCTCATTTGCCTTTTTAGCGTATATGCTTCCCAAAAACAGTTTCTTTCTGTTTATTAAGATGGTGTCAGCGCCCATTTTGGATGAAAGGAAGTCGGGATGATCGCAAAACTTTATAATAACAGTTTTGGTGGGTTTTGTATGCAATGCCTATTATTTAATAAGACCTTCCTAACACGGTAAGCTCTTCTAGTTGCTAAATAATAATATATTTTATCAAAATGGTGTCGGCATTAATCTTGGATTTAGATTATCCTAAAAACTGAATATTAACCACTCTTTTTTAAAATCCATGGAGAAAAAAGTACGAACAAAATGTTCACGGATTCCGATATCATAATCGTAGTATTAATTCAAAAGTTAAAATTAGACCGATGGAGGATATTTCCATGGGTGACAGCAATAATACTGAAAAATGCACTTCACTAACCTTCTCTTGTTTATACTAATGCAGTATAAACGCAATATACAGTAGGTATTCTTTATAATACCCCTAGAGTTAGAATTTAGCTTGAACATAAAAAATTAAACGAACAAAGCCATCTAATAATTTGTTTCTTTGAAGACCGTCCATATAAGCCTTCATGCAGGGAAATTATTCTAGTTGGCTGCAATTTAAGGGATCTTTTGCACATGATAGGTGTATTTAGAAACTTCTATGACGTATTCGAGTGTGGTCTGCTTTATTCAAAGTGCAACGATACGTGTACACGGCCGATGTAAAAAAAAATGAGAAATTGTTTCTAATTGAAATGTTCACCGCGATTTAGCGAGTGATAGTTTGTCATTTTACTCGGCCGGTAGACTCTACCAAAGATGAGACTGCTCAAAAATTGCAGGATGTATTTTTTATTGTGCCTGTCTTGGTTTTTATTATGTTTTTACACGTGTTGCACAAAACATTTCATCGAAATAGTTCAGCAGAACATCAAAACTCCGTCTTTTGTTTCGTGCAAGAAAAGTGAATTTGGCAAAAAAAGGAAGATACGGTTGTCTTGCACTGTACGGCAGATGTCCAGGTCCAGCTTTACAAGTATTTTGATCTGGGTTATATCCAGGATGTATTGTGTGATAAAATGAACCCTCAAAATTACGAAAGCCAACGCAACTTCGATCAAAAATATTTAGACCATGAAAAAGGGGTCACTAACCGAGGTGGTCTTAAGACGAGATTTCACTGTAGACATTGACAGTTCGCCAGCGTGCATGGTCACGTCATTTTTATGCCTCGGATGCTCAGAACCAGATATTTCGGTGAATTATTCCAGCAATTATTCACTGCATTTTTTACCTACGCCGCTGGTGTATGGAAAAGCCACGGTGATTAGTGGTTGTCAGATAGTGACGGCCATAAACCCTAAACAGCAAAAATAGTCCGAGTTTGCGCAGTGAGGGGTTACCTACCTCAAACTTGAGATTTATAATGGAATACTTCAAACATTTACGCGAAAGAGATGCCGATTCTTATATATATATATATATATATATATATATATATATATATATATATTAATAATAATATATATATATATTAATATCAGTAGAATGTCTGGGTTTGGGTGTAGAGGACTTTATTGCAGTAAGAATATATAATGCACATAATACAATACGCAATTATTTGCATTACTGGTAATCGCATCATTAAAAACTAAATTATATGATCCACAGTAATAATAAAACATGTGACCGCCAAGCCGCATGTATTACGATGACACGTGCAGCTAACATCCAACAGTTATGTGTAACTCCCCCCATACAAAAATTACAAACATACAAAGCCGAAACGGTGCTCAATGTAACACTAAATACTAAAAAAATTCACTAAAACTACATAACTACACTAAAACTATGTATTGCAGCGCGTGCATTAAAAGGAGGTGGTTGGGAGGGTTTTAAAAATGCAGCTGCATGCTCCGCCGCCGCAAGACAAAGTGAGCTGACAGAGCGCGGTACCCCACCACAATGACTCCGGGATCCTCCAGGTGGCACCCTAATTACCTATAGATACGTCATACAGTCAAAGAGCTACAGATACTGGTCCCAACCCCCCACCGATATTAAACGAAGATTAACTAGGTCAATCTCACTTTATATATATATATATATATATATATATATATATATATATATATATATATATAAAATTAAATTTGGGCTTCCAAAACATGTATTAGGACTGTTACGAAAAGGTGTCATCAGGAGAATCACACAATTTATACTTTTTCTTAAGTTATATGTAACAACATGAACAACATGAATATGCAAAAAAGATTCTGTATGGCGAAATATTATATATATATGTATATATATTAATATATGATTTTCATTGAATGTATATTTAATCTTACAGATCCTAATATTTACTTTGTAACTCAGATTACATAATTTCCATTAATTCTCAACAGAATTTTCTGTGGGTCCTATTTTTTTCAAGGTGTCCGAAACAAACAGACACACTCACATGGATTATTAACAACGAATATATCCAAACAAGTGTTGTGTTTTGTTTATTTTCAGCTGTCGCAGGACGGTCATAGATCTAACACCCCATGGTTAGATTTTGATATATTCAATCTTAAGGAGAGGCGACTATCACTGTTCATTAATGCCGATGAAATGAAGAAACCGCAAATAATTCGGGTGAAAGTTTATAATAATGAAGAAAGGTGGACAGAGAGTAATACTATGACATATATATATATATATATATATATATATATATATATATATATATATATATATATATATATTTAAAGTGGAACCTGTCTAAAAGATTACCAATCTAATGAGACCACCTGTCGATTAAGACCACCCTTAAGTGAACCGAAAGCCTTGACATTAATTATAACTGACGTCTCAAAAGACCACCTATGAAATAAGACCATTCTTGGCCAGTCCAACGGATAGTCTTATTGCTAATGTTTCAATGTATATATGTATATATATATATATGTGTGTGTGTGTGTGGATATATTTTTTATATAACAGTTTTCTTTAAAGATAACACTTATGTGCAAAATATGATTAGTTAAACCAGATGAAAAAAAAAATTAGCTTCTCCAGACTGCCGAAAAAGGGGCTTACCACCAAACCCCAACAACGTATATATACACAATATCCATGCGAACAGAATAATAGACCATTACTTTATTTAACAGAATCAACAATCCCACCTACTCAAACAGCAGGATCTGAAACAACTGAAACACCAAGCACTATTGACCATGGTGTACACAGTTCCACAGTGCAATATGTTAACTATCCCAGCGCCATGATAAAGGATACAAGCACAAGGGGTACCATAGAATCCACACCAGATATTGGCATCATTGTCGGTCCTATTGGGGCAGCTGTGGTATTGATCATCTTAATCATAGTCTTCGTGGTGTTATACATAAGGTACGTGTGTATAATCCCTGTGTGAAATTATGATTTTCTGATGATAGGCAATCTTAATTACGTTTTCCATCCCATGATGTAAAATCAGCTTTGATTAGTATATACTAGTGATATTTATGTTATAAATATGATATTATGTCTTAAAATGCAGGTATAGAAAACTTGCTCTTACAAGTAAGCAAGTACAGCAGGCAAGTGCCCTTACCTATGTTGACCAGGTATAATTCTGTGGTTCAACAGAACATGTATAATATATGTTGTCAATGAAAGGGTGTTAAAAATGTCTTTAAAAATATATATCACAGGAGACTTAAACGAGGAAAAAGGACTTATCCTAAAAAAGCCAAGGAGACACATCAGGTGAAGAATAAGCAAGTGTAAGGTAAAGTTCTTTTACACCTTACCTTAAGATATCCTTTGTAATAAGCCATCTCACGATCTCGAGCGCGCGAGGGATTGTGGGTAATGTCAAAGGTCAATGCCGTCTCCAATCAAAACAATCGAGTGCACTTGGGTCATCGATGATCAGCTGCCGTCTGCTGAATGTGTGCCTTGTTTACACACGTTTTATATGTCCCCTTGCCGTCCACAAAGCGGGAGCTTACATCCATGATGACTTCAAACCATCCTAGTCAGGATGGTTTGAACCTGTGGCCAAGGGATCGGCTGAAGGTCTTTCTGTCAGCCAGGGATCTGCCGGTTACGGGTTCCATACATGAGCTGAGGGCGTTGGCCTACTCAGCCCAGGTGATGGGGGTTCCAACAGTGCAGACTCCACAAGAAGAGGAGAAGCAAAGGTAAGGAACCCATCTGATTTATGAAACCGAAATATAAATATGTGATGCACATGGATAAATTGACATTTACACTGGATAAAAATCCGCTGGAGCCCCCCCCCCCCCCCCCCCCTCCGGCCTGTATATATACATAGCTGCTACATGGCTGTCCACTAGTAAACCGGAGGCGAACAGGTACATATATACGTTATGCTTTCTGAACAAAAATAATGCCATTAATGGTAAGTATAAGCCTTAAATGAGCTGAGGGTGTTGGCCTACTCTGCCAGGTGATGAGCATACAACTTCAGTTATTAGAAGGAGTAATGAAGTATCAGAAATGTATATTCATGGTAAATGTTAATTTCGTGCATCGCGTTCATATGGTTTTCATATGATTACTGACATCCATGTGTTATAAATTTACTTAATATGATTATATAATAAATGACTGTAAATTATGCAGACATGTAGTTGACAGTAACTTAGGGTATTACATAAAAATATATTGTTTGCTGACTTTAGGGATGTAAAAATTAAAATATTTTATTTAATACATCCATCACACGTATTGATCATTACTATTTGAGGTACCAGAAATGAGGACCCATTTCTAGTAAAAAAAATCAGAAAACGTTTTACAGAGGCAGACCTAAACTAGGCCCCGCTAGTGTTCAAGATTAGCATTTGACCTGGGTAAAAAATATTTGGTTTAAAAGTATTTTACCAAGGTTTTGCCTGTGTTTTACTAAGGGTTTTGCCCATTTTTTTTAACCAAGCTTTTCCCCACCATTATTGCTTTAATCTAGCATAAGCAAAGTCATTTATATTCTTTCTGATTGGTCACATTTTGTGAATATTGGTAGCAAACCAAGTGGCTCTGATCATGCTAAAACCCTATTTTACCATGGTATATACCCTGGCTGTAAAGATGCTACAACATATATGATGGATACAAATATCAAGCATGAACATTTTATTAAGGGATTATACTGTAGGGTTGTTTGCCTACTTAGATTTTACATCACAAAAATTTTATCTTGTAATGGATATCAACATCTCAGCTTGTATACTCTCTTCCAGTGTCACCACAAATAAATGTTTGCATCACAAAATACACACTACATTCCTAAATCCATAACACGTTAATGCAAATTAGCAATTTCCCAATATATACACTCAGTACCTGTCTACATGTTTTTATAAGATAATTTAGATTTAAGTAAGTAAATATGAATGAATGTTTATTTATCTTTTTTATTTATCCTGTAAGGTGTAATAATATCATGGCATTCTGTGGAAGCAGTTTACATGGTTTTTGCTGTTATGTGATAAACACCTGTGTTTATATTTGTGTCATTGAGAGTAGCTTTAAGGTGTCAGTTTTAAATATAATTAGTGGTATATTACTAGAGTTGAAAACTCCAGTCAGTACCCAAACCCAGATACTCCATTACAAACAGATACACAGGTAACAGTAGTATAATGTGTATACATTATATCAGTGATAAAATTTGTTGTATAATTATTTGATTTGTTAATTCAGTTATCAGTTTATCTTATGTGGTTTACATAAAATAATTTTCCCTAATGCATGTTGCAATAAGTGCATATTTATCTTCACAGGGCCAAAGATTATAAGTCACTACTTGTATTGTCCAGTGGAGCTGTGATGCCGGACCCACTATCTGACCTGTCTAGTGGTTGGACAAATGAAGATGAAGGCAGGTGTCTGTGGTACAGCGATATGGCGGAGTACTTGGTGGAGAGAGATGAGAAACCACTGGAGCGAAGGCTATTGGGCGACTACAAGGATGGTAAAGCCTTTAGCTACTTTGATGCTGGCTTCATAGATGACCTGCTCTATCATCCAGTAAGCAGTGAATCGAAGATCTGCTTCATCAAGTCCAGGAGTGCCCGATCTCAGAGGAGGAACGAAGAACCACACAGAGTCTGGGTTGCACTATCAAAGGAAAATGGAAAGATCATCACAGCATATTGTTCGTGTTTTGCAGGGTAAGTATTATTTATCTTTATATTTATGAACTTGTAAGTGATACAGATGACTTTTAAATGCAATAATCCTGATCATGTCAGACTACAAAAGGCTTGCCAGACTGGTTGATATCCAATTAACAACTTTCTGCTGATTCATATGGTCCTTTTTTGCAACCCACCTACTGACACAAAATATCTTAAAGATCGTCAAAAACAGGTACCTGCAATAAAACTTTGGTTATTTATTACCCAAAACTCAGGGTTTGGCGGCATTTTCTCACCCGGAAAATTCCAGGGGGATATTTTTTAATTTTCCGGCATGGAAAAATCTCTGAAAATGGCATTTTCTGGAATTTTCTCGCAAAATTTATAAATTTGTGAAGGTTGGTCCCCCCCCCCCCCCAAAAAAAAAAAAACAGAAACAAGTGAGTTACTGAGTTTCTATTTGTGACAAACACATAGAGTACATAGTGCCATGCATTAAAATAATACTGTATATCTTAAATTTATATTGAATGTTATGTATTTAATATTAAATTTGGTAACACACAAAACAACACCCAGTATTCACCTGCGAAAAAAAACATCAGTTGTTTATATTCTTTACTGATGCTACCCGTTTCGAAGTCCAGAATATCTCATATTAAATCTCATGACTGCCACTAAGGAATCTGTAACAGGTTATCATCTTATCTGTCTTTTGGATGCCTAATCTGTTCCATGGCTTTGATTGCAGATATATGAAACTGGGATGCTAAGAAAGTATTTTGACATTTATATACAAACTTTAAACAAAAGCTGAGAATTTGCCAGGTTATCCCAGGTAATACCAGAAAATTCCACATCATGCCAGGAAATTCTGGGAAATTCCATAAAATGCCACTGGCATGGCAAAATCTAGAAAATGCTGGCATTTTCCCAACCCTGCCTAAACTGCATTAAATATGTACCTGATAAGTATGTTAACAAAAATGAATCAATCTAGGGGCCAAAATAATCATTTTAATATAGTTATAACACATATAACACATAGAAATGTATGTGTGTGTATGTGTTAGGCAGGTTATTGTATTCTGAAACAGGGGTCACTTGAATAAATATCAGTATATATATCTACAAGTTTGTTTTTAGGAGCATAATGCATTGTGTATTTTTGGCCAATGTGTCTATTTAGCACATAAAATTCCAACAGCTAGCTACTATGTGTAAAAAAAAGTAAATTATAATTTTTTTTGGAAGGCGGGGGGGGGTTGTTGATGTCAGGCTTCAGTCCTCTTTATCAATAAGGGGGAGGGGGGTCAGCCACCAGGGATTTCTTTACCATGCTCGTCATCTGAATCAGCTTATAAATACAGTGAATGACTATTTACATCTGAGACAGATATAAACAGTTATGATTATTTATATATGACAAGATATATGCTATAACACAACTGAGTAAATGGAAAGGTTTTAATAAACCGGTAAGTGTGGACGCAGAAGAGTGACCAGGCCTGAACATGCCTGGCTGAAGTCCAGCCTACTTTTGAGCCAGGGTTGCATTAATGGGTCAGTCCACAGACTGATAACTGAGGGGAAGTAGGTCTGATGTCATACAACAGGACCCACATTTTGAAAAAAACTCAAATGTATCCTTACAAACAAATTCAGCTGAGCGTTGAGACCCATTGTCCCTGGTTACATTTATTTCCATCTATTTTACAGTGTTATGTAAAAAACAGTTTATTTTTACGTTTACAGACAGAACCTTGATGGATACATTAAAGTTAATTATATCATTATTAAAAAAATAATGTTGCAGAGATGTTCTTTATTATTTATTGCATTGAAAACAATATCTTGATGATTAGGCCAAAAAAAATAACGTTTGGTTCTCAGGCATTTTTTTCAGAAACCAATGCGGGCGGGCGGATTTCTTATTTTTAATTTGTTTTAATGTTTCGATAAAAATGTCAAATGATAAGGGAAAAGCATGAAAATAACAGATTTTTTTTTTTTGCTTAACAGGTAAAAGTACATCATAACAAAGGAAATCAAAATCAAAATTTTTTATGCGGGGGGGGGGGGGTTAAATTGACCCGGGCGGTGCCTGAGAACCATACCATTAAATTTTTTTTTGGCCGTATGAATCATTTGATCACTACTTGCCAATATACATTGGCAACATTAAGTGTTCGTTTTATTACAGACTGGGTGCAACTTGCAACCATATAGCCGGTGTGTTATTCAAACTGGACTATGCCTGGCAGGAGGGAGTGACCAACAAATCTTGTACGTCAATGCCTGCAAAATGGACTCAGCCTAAAGGTAAAAGTAAAGACTCAGGAGTAAAGAAGATAAGTGATATGGAGTGGAGAAAGCCGAAATGGGGAAAGGAGAAAAAAGGACCAATGAACAATTCTGTGCGAAAGCATTTCAATCCTTTACCCAAAGAACAATCACCAACTTTAGAGGAGCTGATATCTGGCCTGTACCTATCCAGCAGTGATGCCTGTGTTGTTCAGTATGCTATGCTTGCTGTACTCATTCCTATCAACCAGAGGATGATATAAATGTAGAGAGAGAAGTCATACTGGAGACATCAGCTTCAGTTCCTAAGCCACTCACTCAGCTCCTGGAGGATTCGTCGTGTGATACTCTTGTCCTCAGTCAGGAAGAGGTAGTTGCTCTTGCAGATGCAACTGTTAAGCAACATTACAACAATGTATGGCAGCAACAGCGCATTGGAAGAATCACTTCATCCACAGCAAAATCAGTTCTTGTCAGATCAACCAAAATGGCACATGGAGATACTGATTTCTCCTCACATCTGACTGATACCATCATGGGAAGAAAATCTGTCCCTTCAGATTTACCAGCTGTTAAGTGTGGCATAAGAATGGAGCCAGTGGCTAGAGCAGCCTACATAGATTACATGAAGGGAAAAGGACATACAGACCTAACAGTATCTGAAACAGGTTTGCTGGTCATCAGAGATAAAATATTCATTGGAGCAAGCCCTGATGGCATAGTGTGCTGTTCATGCTGTAATCCATCCAAGGGTCTTTTAGAAATAAAATGCCCTTTGTCCATTGCACAGTCATGCCCATGTAAAACACCACCAGACTATCTGAGAGAAGTAGATGGCAAGCTCACCTTGAACACATCACACGCATACTACAGCCAAGTTCAGCATCAAATGTTGGTGGCCAAGTGTGACAGGTGCGACTTTTTTGTTTACACCAAGCATGGTCAGTACTGTGAGCGGATTGTGGCCAACAGGAAACATCAAGCTCAGCTGTTGCATGCTGCTGATGTGGTATTCCGCTCTCACATCCTGCCTGACATACGGAGTATGGAACAAAAACCACCACAAGTACGGAACCACAACCACCAACAGCGACAGCTTCAGGCAATGACCATTGTGAACTGCCGTTAGAGAACACAGTGTGCCATCCACCCCCAGTGAAGAAAAGAAAAATTGTTAGGAGGAAACCCAAAAGTAAAACATCAGGGCCTATTAACCTTTGTGGGGGTTGTCAGACAGTGTGTGAAGACAATGATCCCAATGCTGATAACAGTGTTGGATGTGATTCCTGTTACCAGTGGTTCCACTGGGGATGTGTTGGGTTTGAGCCCAATGTTTGTGGTAACAGCAACTGGTACTGTGTTCAATGTTCAAATAACCTTTAGATTTTATAATAATTATGATTATATACTTCTCATGTATCTTCAGCAGGTACATAAAGATCTTTGTAGTTTTTCATTTTCCAACAAGTGGTGGCCTCAAGTTTGAGAGAGCAGCACAGACATACACCATGTCATCCAGGATTGGAATCAGGTTCAGTGGGATGGTGTTCCTCAATATTGCAAACCATTTGATACGTCCTGGAAACATATGTAAAATGTAAAATAAGTGGTGCTTTATGCTTTGTTAATGACTTTTATGGCACTTCATGAACTTGATTATAAACACTGTCAAGTTTATGGTTGGTAAAAAAATACTCACATATATATACACATATATATACATACATATATATATATACAAATGTATATATATATATATATATATATATATATATTAAATCAGCCTGCAATTTTATGTGCTTGTTGTTTATATATAAAAAATGCACCTTTAATTGTTTAGGTAGTATATGTAATATTGTAGTCTGCAGGTGGTTTCATTAGGCTTCCAGTGATCACTAGCACAATGAGCTTTTAGATTACATGTTTTATGAGATAGATATTTTAAATAATGATCCACTATATAATCATACCTATTGCCCTTTCTACATGTATCCGGGCACTGACAATGTGCTTTGTTTTAGAAACGGCGAATTTGGTTTGCTGATCTCAGCCTGAACTTGGAGGTGGTATTTTCAGGTGGGCATGGCGCTGTAGCAAATCGCCTGCTATTGTAAAGCCTCTGTCAGCTAGAATGACATCACCTGCATCAATTTTGTTCAGGAAGCCCGAGTCATGGACGACACCTCTGTCGCTTGATCTGCCTCCATACCCTGATGACAGGAATGATATAGATCCATTTGGTGATATACCAATCATGTATTTGATGGTATTATGTTTCTTATAATCACTCCAGGTGAGTTGCTGCAGCTCCGGGAGGCGAGGCTTCTCTATGAAAATCTCGGTGCAGTCTATTGTACACCTAAGATTTGGGTACTTCTTGCACAGCTCAGTTGGCATGTGCTGCTGAATTACCTCTTTGCATGGCCAAAACACCAGGGCTTTCAACTGCTTGGCCAAGAAGGGGATCCAAGTGTTGATTATCTTTGAGCAGAGACCTTGAGAAATGCCAAACATGTGGCACAAAAGGCTACTGGTTACACCTAACCTTAGCTTCATAAGTACCAGGATAAGCTCCTCCATACTCATAAGTTTTCTCCGAGGACCTGATTTTTTTGGACTTGATTTAAAGTGTCTTATGCCCTGTTTCAGATGAACTTTTGCACCAACCCAGTACCTCATTTTCTTTGCTTTCTGGTACAAGAAGTCATGCAAATTAATCAAGGAAGCCCGATCCCTGTGGCCCGTGTTAAGACTGACCTTTTTGTCAGTGCTCACATAATGGCTGATTGATGACTGTACAAGAGGACCTTTGTCCTTTATCTCAAGCTGCCTGATCTTTTGATTTAACTGTGCTATGACCTGATGCAGCTCATTATATTTGGTACCTGTTGTCAATTTACAGCTGTAATCATGCTCCCTTGTTATATCAGGTGGTATAACTGAGGGGTCATTTAGCTGTAAGTGATGCTTGCTTTTTTTCCTGATTTAATTTTTCTTTGGGCTTGGTGGATGGAACAGATTGTGTATATATTCTTTCAGCAGGGGGCTTCCTGGAGGAAGTATTAACTATGTAACCCATGTTCTTTGTTGGATTAGGGTTATTTACTGTTGGTTTTCCATCTGGAAAATGTCTTGAGCACAATCTTGATTTCCTATAAAGATTTTTACAGATTTTCATTATAATATGCTTTGCTTTCATTTTTATAATTCAAATTTTTAATAAACAGTTATAAGTCACACTGAGTTTTACATTCTGCTAAAAAGTGAGTGAATGTGTATTAACAATGAAATATTATTACTTAATAATTATATGAAACAACAATATCCTTTATATCTGAAGCATTTCTAATTACTTAGTGTTTCAGCAAATTTGTTCAATATTTATGCAGCAATTCACACCACTGGCCTTTATATATTTTCAGGGGGTTATTGAAAAATCACATCTAACTATACGGCTGAATATATATTGCTAAACCTCATGCTTTGTTAATGTATTTTTGATTACCATTAAAACCCCACAAAAACTAAACAAGAAGTATCAAAATGTTTTAAATAGTATTTATATTTAATGTTCATATAAATACTAACGCATTTGCTGTCCAGTTTTTTCTGTTCACTAATTTTATCCGTGTTTTCCTTTCTTCAGGGTCATTCCTTTCGGTGGGAAAAGTCCACAGTATGAATGGAGATGGGCAGGTACACTGTCCTGTGTTGTGTTTGTTGCCCGAAAATGATTTCTATGGATACCAATAACTAACTGCTATCCTTGGAAAAATTAAAGATTAAAGACCAATAGACATTTGTTGAACAAGGGTTTAATATCCCAAATCATTGCTGAACCTAAATTTATGATACAAAGTTATTAGTATGTTCTAATATTTATTTCATTATCATATATCCAATTTTCTAAACCTTTTTATCTTTAAACTGAAGAACTTTACTTTGGTGCAAGGCTTAGAATTTCTCTCCAGAGCAGGTATGTTTTAATAACATTTAAGTTGTGAACCCATAATCCATATGGCATTAAGAATAAATAAGCTATAAATATATAAATTCTCATTTATATATATTTTACCGCCCAATTAATTAAAAGACATAAACCCCTGGCCCACACACACGTATGTGAACAGTTTAATACAAAATATTAATGTAGAAATGTTACTATTAATACTATATTATTGTATTAGTATGTTGCGTATACCTTCATGAACAATACAAGTCTCAGCCTCCCAGTCAGCAGTTTGCCGCCTACCATTACTGCAGTTAAATGCGTTGCAGTGACCCCACAAACTCCCCGTGACACCTGTATCACATGTAAACCAATTATCCATGGCATGAGTACTGTCACTATTACTAGTATTAGCATTACAACTGAACGACCTATATGTTCAAGCCGGCGCCGGTTTGACAGCTGTTTGTTGACATTGACGACCCAGGCATGTGGCATTGACCTCTGATACAGCCCATGATGCCTTGCGCTCAGACATGCGCACTCCACACAGTGAGATGGCTTATAGTAAAATGGGAAGATCTGTTCTCTAAGATCACTCTATGAACAGTGATTGAACACTGAGCTGAAATCATGAACTGACTGTTCCTTGTTATCTATATTTTCCAAATTCAATTGCGTTAACCGATAATTTCAGTTACGGTTAACATTATCTACATCGTATATTGAATTGATAGCGCAGTCACTTATTTGCTATGTATGATATACATCCATTAAGCGTCGGGGGAAGATTTCTCTTAAGAAGAACGTATGTCTACGGGTGTGTACGTGTGTTGGAGGTCCTTGGTCATAATTCTGTGTTGTTTTCCTGCAAATATGAATTAAATATACATTCATACAAAAATGAATAAATGGAACCAAAGCTATAATTTAAAAATGGTTATTAATTATGCTATCATGTCTTTATTTATTATGGTAGCCATCATTATTACTTTATAATGTGGCCCTCATTATTTAATCATAATGTATCAATAATTAATAATAAGAGTTACCAAGACGTTTCCCAAACATGGGGGTGAAAATATTGACCCAGTTCTATCAATATATGTCTGTACAGATATTTTGTTATAAATGTTAGCTTTCCTCTGAAATTGCATTATCATAGGGAAAATCATAGTGTTAGATCCGGTCCTTGATGTTAAGGGTATATGACTGTGCACAAAAGGAAAATGTCACACTTATACAACGAGCACTAAATTATCCTGAAAACGACTAATAAAAACTTGCCACAGATTAAGGCTTGTGATGAAATAAATATGTTCCATTGCTGTTACCCGTGTCATCAGCATAGGAAATATCGGGCAGACACGACAGATAAACTTTGGCTTAACTCAGAATCACTGCTGGAGTTTATCGTATTAAGTATTTCGAAAAAATGAATTTTAGAAAATGGAGAAAAAGAGCTTATGAAGCTTCTGGTCTCGGGTAAAGCACAGGGCTCAAAGACAAGTAGAGATTTGATTTTTCACGCTCGGCCACCACCGCTGAGCGATCTGCAGGTTTAATGGAACAATTATACATCACAATCGTGTTTAACTCACTACTGCGCCTTTCGGTGGTACCTCGGGGAAACCTACCCAGGACCAACTGATGCGGTACAAAGAGAATAATAAACGTCTTCTTGATTTCCAAAATTAGTTTGAATCATTCCATATCCTTTGCAAGTAACTTTTCATGCCCTGTGTCAAGGTGTACAACATTTGTGAGACTGATTCACCCTTTTAGATCTTGTGTCTCTCATGGGGTTTATTGAAAAAAAAATATATCATTGAGTTAAAGCATTAAAATTTATGATATGCTGAATTAAATCAGCAAGACGGTAATCTTTACAGTCTGGGGTTAACCTGTAATAAGGTTCAGGCTACCCCTAGAAATAACTTGAAAGACATTTCAGATAACCAGGGGTAACCAAAAGTTTTTACTTTGGGATAGCTTCGATGGAAAACTTTTTTTATTCAGTCAAAATTAACTAGTGGCCTGAGATAATAAACAAGTTATTTTTATTTGCATATATGCCTTTGAAGTACATGAAGAACAACAACGTTAAAATGGTTAACAGCCAGGTATGCTTATTGAATTTGACCGTTTTTAGTGAATTATTCATATTAGACAAATATACCCGAAAGTAATTGAAAAGTAATTGGTCAAACGATTCCTTTACAAAAGCAATCGATTACAATTGCAATTACTTTCCAGGATTAGAAAATGTAATTGATTACAATTAAACTTGAAAAAGTAATTGTAATTCAAATATACTTTTGGACCCATCTCTGGGATAGAGTCGCAAAAATGGATTCTCAGTATAACCTGAAACGTCGTGGACGAATGCGTTTTCCGAAAGCTTTTCACAGCAAACAAACTTGTTATTCTAATAAAAAGATCAATGATGGAAATACATGCGCCCAAAAGTTGTAAAATACAATGATCAGAAACGAACATGGAAACACACACATATGTGGTGACGAGTTCATGTGATGCCAAACATTGAATCATTCCTCGCATATGAAACGGATATTTGGTGCTTCATATGTACCGCAGGAGCAGGGATGTACGCTCAACTTTCGAGGACGGACCTTATGTTTGTATGTTTGGGCACTGATAATCTAATCCCAAACATAAACTTGTGTACTTATAATCTGTACTCAAACATAGATCTGGTCATCTTTATGCTTCCTCTGAATCCAAATGTTGTTTCAATTTAAATTGTTTCTAACAATATCTCGGACCTTAACCACCATCTTCAAGGTCATATAGGTAAAATTAAAAACAATATTTAAGGAAAATTCATCAAGCAGATCTCTTTAACATATCAGATTAATTACATGATCCCTCTGACGGTCATTAACGTGTTACTTTAGGATTATTTATGACAGTGTTGTCGCCAGGTCGTCACGGTACCTGTTATACAAAAAAAAACCTCGTCAGAACATATATACACAGAATTCCTAAGGTGCAAACACCTTGAAATGATCTATATTAAGTTCATATATCATGTTATGTTTTAAGTTGCCAGTGTGCAACGTATACTTCAATTGCAAAGATAAACATAACTGACATTTTCAATGCCTCTTAAATTGTTTCTGCTCGACTACTTTATATGTTTAGTTCAAATTCTTCTCTAATAACCGCCCCCCCCCACCCCACTTGAAATATCTTTGAAACCTCTCCCCTTTATCACAAAGATTAGCGGGTCCACCCTTCTTCACGTCACTGAAATGTTCCATTGGAAAGGCAGATCCCAGCACGCATGGTTCAAGTGCTCCATATGAGTTGCCTGGAAGTTGCTGAATAAAGCCTCGAGCTATCTATGGGACTCCGGCTACAGACTTTCTGTCAGGTTTTACTTCCTTAGCCTTTCTCTCTCCCGAGAAGTCCACAGACAATGGAGCTATTTAACCTATAGATGGGGTTTTGGTTCATGGACACCAAGGCATGTTCACGCGCCTGGAGGCCTGCATGTTACATGTCTTGGGGCCAAACCTCCTCCGAGTCCCCTGAAGTTTAACCTGAGTCCGAAGAGTGCTCCGTTTCCATGTTTCGCCGCTTGGAGGCAAATCATAGGGCTTGCTGGTGGAGAGGCTATGAACCGGCAGAGAGGGACATCAAGAGAATGTATGATGGAATTAAACAGGCACTCAGCCCTGCACAGAGGAAAACGGCCCCACTGATGTCTGCCACAGGTGAAATGATCCAGAACAGAGCACAACATATTGAGCGCTGAGTAGAACACTACTCCGGGCTGTATGTCGGAGAATAAAGTCTCTGAAGACGCCCTGAATGCTTTTGAGTGCATGCCCATCCTGGAGGAGCTTGATAGCGAACCAACCTTCAAAGAGCTCAAGGAAGCACTGAACTCACTTGCTCCCAAAAAGGCCCCAGGGACAGATGGCACCCCATTAGGTAGGATGTGGACACTCCACCGGACATCAGAATCTCAGATCACCAGCTCGAACTCGTGCACGACTTCGTCTACCTGGGCTCAACGATCTCTAACTGCCTCTCCTATGAGATTGAGCTGAACAAGTGAATTGGCAAGGCAGCTACCACCATGATCAGGCTTACCAAGAGAGTGTGGAACAATAGCAAGCTGACAGAACACACTAAGATCAAGGTCTACAGAAGGCGTATTGTGAACACCCTGCTGTATGGCAGTGAGGTCTGGTTACTACGCGCCCGACAGGACCACAATCTAAGTGTCTTCCATGTGAGCTGTCTCCGCCGCATCCTGGACCTCAGCTGGCAGGATAAAGTGCCAAATACTGCTGTCATGAAGAGAGATAAAATCCTCAGCATGTACGCCATACTCAAACAAAGACGCATGCGTTGGCTCGAGCATGTCGTAAAAATGAACGAAGGACGCATCACCAAGGATCCCCTTTATGGTAAACTGGAACAGGAAGCACGCGCGAAAGGTAGACACCAGCAACCAGCTCAGAACGAACAACCTGGAGCCAAACAGTACAGGAAGGCCTCACCAAGTTCAAAGAGACTCTGGATCAGCAATCCAAAAGTCAAGAGGCAGGAGAGGAAAGCCAGAATGCAAACCGACAAGATGCATCAGAGTTCTTGTGTACTCGCTCTGGGAGAGACTGCCATTCCAATGGCCTTACCAGCCATACAAGACGTTGTTTCAGAAAATCCATCCAGGGCGCAACTCCATAGTCTTCCGAGACTGAAGGATGCCTACTACTATAAATTTAATTGGTTGCAATTTTTCTCAGGCTGGGGAGCAGGATGGCAAAAAGACCTATTGGGATGGCAAAATAACTGACACCAAACTACATGACAAGTTCTGGCAAACATTATCAGAAGCGATGGAGGATAAGATATAGATATGTCTGCAAGTGCGTACTTCTGTATGTCAGCCGAGGTGCCGTGAGATTTTTCACGATACGTCTACACCCTCACAGTCCTGTTTCACTCACTATTACGAATTTCGGCTGTTCCACGGGATAACACACCTGCTGATGCATTACACAGAGAATGGTTGACGGCAGGGTGATTGTGTGTCCGCCCTGTCAAGGGTTCAGACTCGGATTGGATTTCTGCGGAGATTCATAGTATATAAACCTGCATATAAAAATAAAGGGATACAGACCATACCGCATGAACGTGAAGACATAGAACCTATAATCACAGGTGGTTGTCGTTAGTATTAAATAATGACCGAATCATTATGGATATATGGAGAGGATGCTTGCTTTCCTGCTGAAGTTAATCAAATGTCCCAATATTGTATCAGAGAGCAGTCTCCAGGTGTAAGGAAGTGCGATTTATCTTATAAGTCGCACATAATTATTCATGAGTTGGATTGTAACTTTTTCATGTTAAATGATTCTTTGTTTAACCTGGACCCTAGTTGAAACAAACCATTTTTTTCCAAAATGCGCCAAAAACTGTAAAATAGAAATTTTTGGAACGGACATGGAAAGAAACATATAAATGGTTACGAAATCATGTGATGTAAACCTTTAAATCATTCCTCTCATGTGTTGGTGCCTGATATCTACAACAGAGGGAGGGAGGTACTGTAAACTTAATAGACTGTGCAATTGACGAGGACGGATCTTTGTATACTCTTGAACTAATAAATATAATATTATAATATAAATATAATCAACTTAGTACTGAAGATAATTCAGCTTCCTCTCATAAAATGTGTCTGTGTTACATAACGTTCAGTGCTCATAAACTCGGATAACCTTTCTAATGGAACTGCCTCATTCTGCTTAGCGCACTTCTTCTGTGAAAGTGGTTTGAAACATGTATGAAACATTTGAATCACAGAATGTTTTAAACTTAGATATTTATACACCCAAACCTAGATTTTTGTTAAATGATCTAATATCCGAGATAACTGTTTGTAGCTCTTATTTCTTGTGTCCACATAAGCCCCCTTGCTCTTTAAATGGGAGGCGTACACAAAACGAGTCAAAAGTGCAATATAAGTGACCTGCCTAATATCTCATCTGGTGACGGTGACCGGCCCTTGGTTTTTGGCCCCGCGGAAACGGTTGACACGAGGGTGGACGCCGGGGCGGATGTCTTGAAAATAAATAAGCCGGTCCCTCCGATAAACCAGGGAGCATTGTTGACGTCGTAACCCGAGGCGCAGGTGCTGGAATACGGCCCGGCGGCACACGTTGTTAATGCGCAAAATTAACTCGCCTGTCCCCGGGCAAAAGCCCACGGGCCAATCAGAGCAAATCTTTTATAGGCGGATCGGAGGGTTGCAACGTCAACGCTCGCAATGGCCGAGCTACCGCCCAAGTCAATCCCCCTTCGTCGGTTTTCAGCCCAAAGAAAATACACCGGTTGTTTTACACGACAGAAACCGCCGGCAGATAAGGGGCTATAACGCACCAGCCGGGGAGGTTTTACGCTGAAGGGTGCCACCGCGGCCCGGGGTTTTTGGGCAGTTCATTTATAGTGTACCCAAAACGAATTTATACTAGCTCTTCCTACAAATTCATTATTAACACTGGAAAACCTGTTAATTTCACCCCAAATACTACATAAGGTGATTTCATAAAACGAAGATTGGCGAACATATTTTAATAACCTATCTTTATTCGTACAATGAAGTACAGTATAATATGAAATGATTGGAAATATGAAATGAATAAAAATATACAGAAGGAAGGGAGAAAGTTCAGTCTATACTAATTAGATAATAAATCAGCAGATAATAAAGCAATAAGCATTTTAACCTCATCGTAGGTCAGATATAAGGTATATATTCCATTTTTGCATTCAATCACCTTGGAAATTAAATCTGTATTGATAGATGTCGTTTACATTATCAGATGTCTCGTTATGATTTAAATATTTCTTATGTCGCGCTTTACACCATGGTCGAGAGTATGATTTTCTAGATATCCTTAATTGCCTCCTAGAACACCAATTGCTGTATAATGAGCTCTCTTTATCAGAAAATTGAAAAAGTCATTTGCAACATTCTGCATGGTCAGAAATATGTTAACTACGCGTGAGCTGATTATATCTATCAGAGCCAGAGAGCCCGCTAATGCATGTACAATATTCTTGTGCGAGTTATATGGTAAGTGCCGAAGGTGACGCAAAGCCTTATAATATGATGTACTCAATTGCTCAATTGACTTATGCTCCAACATCCAGGTTAGGCAACCGTAAAAGGAACAACAGTAAGAATGAAATGGCCTGTTTTTAACCTTGCTAGAACGGAATCCGAAATTCGCCATTAGGGTGTTGAAGCTTGCAATAAATTTGACGCTTTAGACGTCTTTGTTATCTGACAAGCTCCAAGTTATTGTATTCCCCAAGTACTGTATAGAGTGAAGCTCTATATAGTTATAGTTAAAAATAACACATTTTATTTTCTATGGGTTATCCAACATGTCACATTCTTCAGCAACACTTTCACATTATTTAACCATCTTTTGAAGCCAACTCCGCGTCGGACACAAGAGCCCATGGCACCAGCAAAATAATTTCCAATATAACACCCTATACCCTTATATGTGAGACGTTTTCAAAGCTCGTCCAAATAAATAATAAACAAAAGGGGGGATAATACACCCCCCTTTCGTACACCGTTGTTAGCTCCAAACTGTTCGGATTCAACATCATTCCATTTTGTCTTAATAACCGGTCTCGGGTAGATATCTGCTAGTATTCCACTGACAGTAAGCGAACCATTGCATTTCACGAGTAAATGGAACAACTTAGGAATATTAATTCTGTCAAATGCGCGTGACGCATCAACAAAACAACTGTATACTGATGACCCGTTCCATATGTAATGTGTAATGATCTCCTTCAGGACTACTATGCACATGTTACTCGAATGCTCTTTCTTAAAATGCATATTGCAGTGGAGAAGTGCCAAGTTTATCTACAATTTACTGAATAATAACTCTATCAAGTAATTTACTGAAACAACTCGTCAATGAAATACCCCTATTATTATCACTAGAGGTCAGGTCACCTCTTGGGTCTTTTGGTATATGATTTCGGACTCTTAAGAGGCCCTGATTCATTGTAGCAAACTGCATTCTGCCTTGATGCACAATCTTAGTTACCGTCTGGTGACGCTGCAAACGTCCTTCGAAAATATGTAGTGAAATATCTAAAGATTTAGGTGTAAATGACCCCTCGTAGAACACAATTTACATCATTCTCCACAGTTCCAGACAAGAAAACGTAAATATCCGAGGCGTCACAACGGAGGATATGCTTGACAAATGTCTCATGTGACCACCGTCAATTACAGTATATATGGATAAATCATAGTATATGCCATATGAGTCATACCGATCCATCATGAACCTGGAGCTCCTGGTGGTAGCACCATTATTGTTATTTTCTTTTTATTTTATTATTATTATTTTATTAGGATTATGTAAATGTACAAATCATCTTAAAAAGAGAAGCATTCAAGTGTTTTGTAATGTGTAATGTGTAATGTGTACTGTGTAGTAAACGTAACATGCCAGTTAGATATAATTCAGTAATCAGTATTTATTGTTTAGGTTTACTTTCGAAGTCATATTCAAAGTGTAATACATGAGCGTTTAGCATATCATATATGATCTTAATGATATATATGTGTATATTTTTCCAGCATCATTTACACTTTTGTAAGCAGCTTTGCAGATGACATTCTAGAGAACGAATAGGGAGGACAGGCGATAATAGAATAAATACGTTACATGACCTCAAGTTTTTTATATCTTAAGATTTCCATGCATGACGAATAAAGTTTATACACAGGAAGGATACACAGAGTGCTGTATATTACAAAATACTGCATGTTTGGACAATCAAAAGACGTAATTATTGACAATCCCGCCAGACGACAATTTTTTTCCAACTCAGACCAGCAAATGAATTCTTACATCTGGACCTTTGCCAATACATGGGGGCGGGGGGGGCAGCATGAGAAATCACACCAACCAAACAGCTTTGTTTGGCATTCATTAGCACCCGTTAGCACCTGGGTTGTGACATCCGATGCATAAATAATATGGGTGCTTAAATAATATACATCATCGAAAATGTTTTGTTGAAACATCATCAATGTCGCCCGACTAATATTTTGGTCTTGTTTTATGGTCACTGATCCACTAACACGACCACCTGGCTTCGTCCCGAAGGTGGTCATGTTGGCGCAATTTACTGTATTTAATATCATACGGGACGTCATTTTAATTTTTTTAACCTACAAGGATTGAATATTCTAAATATTAATTTGCGACACGCCAATCTAATATTTTGATTATACCAAAATTTAAATGTTCCAGTTCTCCTACATTTACCCTGACCGGTGCTGTCATTAGTGTTGTACACATTCGGCGTCCCTCAGGGTAATGTGTTAATGTAATAATCGATTCCTATACCCTTAACTGAATACAGGATCCCATTCGATCCACACCATCTCGCAATAGTTTATATTCAATCCCCTCAGATATCACCCAGGGCCATCAAGACATCTCAAGGTAACCTTTTTGCAAAAGGGCCAAAAATTGCATTAAATCAGCAAATATATAGAATATATATGTGAGCCCTGTTGTTTTCTAATTAGAAACTCAGGTCCTGATACAACCTTATATCCGTTGTTAAGTTTCTGTTGATATTACAAAGGCTTCTGATATGTTAAATGGCCCTTTAAAGAATCTCTATAAAAGTGGAGGTTGTAATTGCGCATGCCTCTACACATTTGAATAAGGATGCAACTGAAACCATATAAGATCCATAACTTAGTCGATTCTTACGAAACTTTAAGGGTTCAAACAAGAGCACCTTTCTTTTAGTATAATTCTTTCTATCACCTAACCAGATTATACACTTATTACATGTTTAATCTTAAGCATTCAGAAGTAACCATTGTATAGTTGACAATTTCCATAACGACAAATATAATTTCTATAATTATTATCGAAATTTACATGGATACAGTGAAGGATTTTTAAGGAAAAACTAAACTTTACCCATGATAATTATAATATATAGTAACTAAACATATACTAACCTATTAAGGAAACGATTAGATTCTCATGAGATAGGTCTTACATTCATTCAGACTTTATAGCATGTAATGGATGAACACAGATTTAAAGATTCTGTCATATAATCATATCACATTATCAAAGCATATTCAAAGCAAACATACCGTGAAAAAGTCTATGTAAAAAAGTATATAAAAATATGGGATATCTGCAAACATATATATCTACACATAAGTACTTTTGTCATGTCATACAAAACATACAGCATGTTCGATCAAGTGGAGCGGTACGGTAACACGCAGTATACGGTGTGCGGGTTTACAAGCAGGAAGAATCTTCCGTTCACATCCTTACCTGTGTCCTGATAATCAAACATGTCTTCAAACAGAAATCTTGACATCTTGCTCCGGGTTACAGTACAGCTGGTGCTTTTATCGGGTTAGTAAAACAGATTAACAAACCATTAACATGATATCTCGATAAAATCTGAGACGTGTTTCTGCTTCATAAATATTTGATCACACCATTAACATGTTAAGTTGTTCTTCATTGTGTGTATGCTTGTAGTTGGATTCTGAATAGGTCGGTGTTCATACACATGCCACGGTGTCCTGTTCCATACACAATTTTATATACCGGATACCGTTACCTGATAGTATAACTATACCTTCCTAACATTTCATAATTAGCTATCGGGTATACCTTCCCATGGATATAGTTTGTCAGTTCATTATTAAACATTGATTCAATATATTCATCATGCTTTCGATTACAGGTGTGGTTTTAAAAAAGTGTGGAAATAAAATTGTAGCTGGTCATGTTATACGTTATATATTATGGTTAAACAGCTACATTTTTCTTTCGATTATTGTTGCGTTATCAGCCGTAATAAAATAGGCAGAAATGTAATCACAATGTCCTTCGATGAAGCCATTTAAGCCTGAATCAATTCACCTGCAGCAGTCACCAGTATACTAAACGAACCCTTTTTTTAGAATTTAGAATCCGTTATCACATGAACATTTAGTTACACTTACTAAGGTGAAGCCTCGACAGTCGAGGGGTTAAACGCTCGGCACATGGAGAGTGATTCGCAATAGTTATTAAAGAACTATTTTTCCAATCCATGTAAACATCAAATTTATCACCAGAGCTTTAAAAAAATATAAAATCACTTGTGCACGCAAAACAATTTCCGTTGATTTAAACAAATATTTGTATCTACAGGGACGAACTGTATAGAAAATGTGGCACAACATAAGCTAGCTCAGCAGAAAAGTACCTGGTTCCACAAGGATCCACATTACTCCACCTCCGCCGGGTTCGCCGTAGACGGTAAAGGTCGGGATAACACTAAACCAGAAGAAGGATGTGCTTCTACTGCTGACGGGACAGACAAGGACGCCTGGTGGATGGTGAACCTACAGAGACTCTATGTCATCGTGAATATTACAGTTCTGGGAAGGGAGAATAGTTGTATGTATTTTGGCCAAATTAATAAAAATCATATAAAAATTAAATTTTCCCATATACAATATCTAAAGATTAATATGATTTAAGTTATAAAAAACATTTTTAGATTTTATTATAAGTCAAGTGGTTCAATTCATACTCTAAATAAAGGTTGAGGTATGTATTCATCCTCCGACCAAAAGGGTATTTTGACACTTTAAATCAGTAACCATTTTATAAATGCATATCGGGATGCTGACACAGATTATTATTATATAATGTTGATATTTATCTATTAAAACGTTAAAAACTAATTTAACATTTTAATAAATGAATCAAATGGGTTCAGAATTGAATGTAACAATTGATTACATGGCTGTAATTTCTAAATCTAAAAAACAGAGAGCATCACTTCGTGAAACGTTATGATTCTGCCCGGAAACACACTCTCCCTTTCAAATGTTCTCATTTCTATTCATCTAAATTCAGATATTCTATTTGTTAAAACATTTGCTCACCACCCGTGTAAAAACATGAATATTTATAACCTGTTGTCAGAGTTCCTCCAGAAGACAGATTGTAATGAATCGTTTGCCTTGGTCTGATTGGCTCTAGCCATTATGCAAGGTGTCATTTACCTCCAGTCCATAATTTGTATGAACTTTTTGCATAACCTCAACCAAATCGGTAATGTTTGTCCGTTATCTTTTTATCTGTAGCCGATCTAAGACACGTGTCATATTTCTTGTTTTGTATTGATCGGAGGTGACATTATGGCTGCAATACATTATATTCAGATTTATGTGAAAATGAGCCAAACAGGCTGCAGTTTTCGTGCTCATAAGCAACTATAAGGTGTAAATGTCAGAATTTATTTTGTAAAGCCTTCATGGTATGCTATATGTTTAATTAGAAAATTAATACAATCGAGTCGCCTTCACAGGAAGAACTATTTCATCATTAAAAGTAAGGAACATCACCTCGCGCCTCAAATAGAGTTTGTATTTAAGTCGACAGATGACGAATGAAATGTATTTGTTCTAACTACAATCATAATCTTGATCAACCTTTCTACAGATGAGCGCTTGAGAGATTTCTATATCCGTGTTGGCAACAGCAGCAATATAACACAGCATGTCTACTGTACATACAAGGCAGGCTGGGTAGAACATCGTGTGGGGGAGACGTTCAAGTGTAACAGTACATTAGTCGGCAGCTGGGTCAGTCTACAGAGGACTAACGATAAAGGGTTTAACGATGAGGGAGGTCATGGATGGCTACAGCTGTGTGAGGTTCAAGTGTTTGGCTTCGAGAATAGAAGTAGGTTTTTTCGCTCTTAATGCTCACGCAAATATCTTAGTAATGTTATTAAGTTTATAAAACCTGTTGTTCTGTGGTTAGAGAGGTTCTTTTGCTCTTAATGCTCACGTAAATATCTTAGTAATGTTATTAAGTGTATAAAACCTGTTGTTCTGTGGTTAGAGATTTGAAAATACGATTACATTGGAGGAATGTAAATGTAAGAAATATATAAGAGAGAAGAGCTTAAATTTTATTTTCTTACTGGCTAAAAATAAATTATACTTTCTATTTTTGTACGATGATGTTAAAATTAAAGTCATTCCGTTTTCACCTGTCAGTGAATATGGATGTAGCTTCTCAGGGTAACACCTGACTTATTTGAGATCCTTTCGCCAAGCTTCCAAAGCCTGACACTTTTAGGAGACAGCCTGTACACGTGACTCATTCATTTAAATCATTCAATTCAATTTATTGCCACAAGAATTTTTGCATATACATGAATAGCTCATTTATATATAACTGTAAATGTGACAAAGGGAATTGATTCATAAAGTATTTTTCCTCACAAAAATAACATAAAATATAGTAGGTTATATGGTGCAGACAAAGTACAATAAAAAAAACTTAACTTACACATTTCACGATATACAGATAATAAAATAATAAACGAATATGAAAATGAATTTAATTACATTTAATATGATTCTTATATTATATATGATACTTGTTTTAACTAATATTTTCCATAATTCAAACCCCTTTAAATTGTAACGCTTTAAACGAAATAAATCCGAGATTTCTTTACTAGGTTAGTAACAGCAGCTGTGTCAACCAAGGTGTCTACCTAAGAACGAATGAAACTTTTGTTTGGAACATGATGTTTCATTCTCTGATAACAGCTGTTGCAGATCATTGCTTGTACCTATCCGGTCGGGATATAATGGAATTTTGTGTTGTACAATGCTGTTTATTATTGTAAAACGTAAACATTCGAAATGTCTTGTAATACATATATTAAATGATTAATTGCCTGCAGCATATAACACACCATGTATTTGAAAGATTATTTATGTTAAAGTTAATCTTTATATTCGCAGCCCTGAGACTGTTTAGGACTTTTTTCATGCTTTTGCAGCTTGTCGGCATAAAGAGTTCGGGCTTGGTTGTCAGAACGTCTGCCACTGTGCAAATAATCGGGACTGTGACAAGGAGACAGGGGTCTGTCCGGAGGGAGCCTGTGATGAGGGTTACGGGGCCAATACCTGCAATATTAGTACGATAATAAACCATAAGAACTACACTTAGGTTGGATGATCATCATGTTTATATACCTTTGTTTTTGTGATAAACCTTTTACTTTATTTTTTTCTTTAATTTTAGAATTTATGATCATTTAATATATATATATATGGTATATTTTCAATGATAATATGTTTAGCAAAGATTCATAACATATCATATTCATGTTTGAAAATAATTAAACAAATATAATATTTAGTCCTTCTTGATACATTACGTCTGTTAAATACATACAATATGTATAAATACACATGTTTCTGTGGTCAACTGTTCATCTTACTTATGACTTATATTTTCATTTTGGTATATGTATAATATCTAACATTTCCATTATTTATATGGTACGTATAATTTGTATAATCAGTATCATAACACTTGATACCATTATTGAAATACCAATAATTAACGAATATTGGAATATTTGCTCTTACTTGATACATTGTGATTGTTGCTAATATAAGAAGTTTTCCTTGATACTAGGCCCTATTTTATAATATATGAAATTTTTTTGCGAACCTATAACTAAAAGTTAGGCTTATATAATGTATCATGTTGGAATTAAATTTCCCTAAATTATATGTAAACCATGTATGTATTACATTACTTGATTTGTTATAGAGTTGCCAAAACTTTACTGGCGAAACGAAAACACAGCAATACCAGTGGATAACACAAACCATGTACGGATCGTCTTCTATCAGTTTAAGAGGGGTACTTATGCTTACCTTGACTCGGGTGAAGGTCCAGTGGGAGAGTACACGGTAGATGTAAAAGAAGATGGGTCAAATGACTGGGCTCCCATTGCAACGTTTAAACACGATGACACCAAGGACAGGCTGGAAGTAACTGTCACTGGTCTGAAGTTCTATAAGGAATACACCATGAGGGTAGTTCCTTGGTACCAAGGAGAAGGTCATGTCAAATTTAGGGGAATAGCAAAACGTACATTTGCCGTTAGAACAAGTTGTGGTGGTAAGTGTGTCGCTTTATGGTAATGAACAATGAACATGCAGGTAAATTACTTAAACCTTGTGCATTTACATTAACTCAACAAATCTCCACATTAAATATTCATAAGGTTTTCATTGTTTTTATCTCACCCTTATCAGTGGAGTTTTCTTTTTTAATGGATTCACTTCCTACCGATAAATCGCTTTTGCGATTAATAATAATCCCTATAATTCATGTATAACATTACTAACACGTTTTTGTTCAAAATATCTAGTTGTCTAAATTGTCTAAATTATATTCAATAACTGTCCGACACTACATAATAATATTATAGTATATATCTGGGAAAGCCCCTTTCTGACTGTATAAGAATACACTAATGTTCCCTTTATTAACAATATTTTCCCTTTCAGATCCAGATAAGCCCGTGATTACTTATTTAGCAACTAAGAGGGTAATAGGAGGAGCAAATGTGACCGTCATGTTTATGGTAATATATTTTTTTATTAAGGATGTAATCGTCTCATGCATTTTCCATCGTGATACAGTTGCCCAATGAGTTGTGACACTCAGCCAAATCATTAAAACTATAATGATTAACACCATCAGTATCATAGTACATATCTCTAGGTCATAGTAGCCTAATTTGGATTTACAAGATGATTACCAGACCATGTCAAAGTATCATGTCCCTACATCCTAATTCCCATGGATATGATTTGTGCATTATCATCAAATTGATGGCTATATTATTGATGTTATGTAGCCATTCTTAATATGACACCCAAGGGTGCTCTTGTTTTCTGTACTGAGCTCTTTGAAATGGAAAATGAAAGTGTGACACCCAGAAACAAAATCCTGCTCAAGGAAATACAAATGTATTTATCTCTAATATCAGAAAAATGAGTACACAAGATTTTGAACCTTTTTAGCTTTGTCTCCCCATGTTTTTTTAACATTAGTTTTTTTTTTTTTAATCAGCTTAGCCACAACAACAGAATTGGTCATTACATTGTAACATGCACATCCTCTTCCTTGCCAAATTGTTATCAAATGTCACGAAATGTTATAGCAAGTCTTGGATCTCGTCCCTTATTTTGCAAACCAACAGAAGCTGTATCGTGTCCGAGATACCCCATTCAACAGGACAGCATCTCCTTCTGCACCCCAGTCAGCTTTGATCGATCTCCTTCTGTCATCTCAGTCAGCTTCCGTCGATCTCATCCTGCAATCTCAGTCAGCATCCGTCGATCTCATCCTGCAATCTTAGCAAGCCTCCTCCGGTCTCCTTCTGCATCTCAGTCAGCTTCGATCGATCTCCTTCTACACCCACTTCCATCGATCGCATTTTGCACCTAATTCAGCTTTTATCTATCTACTTCTTTCCCCTCAGTCTGTTTCTTTCTATCACTTTCTGCACTTAGGCCATTGTTCAACTTTCAGTCGTTCCTGTAAACTCAGTCAACTTTCATCGCTCTCGCTCTGTCACTTCAGACAGCTTCAGTCGATCTCCTACTGCACCTCAGTCAGCTTCCATCTATCCACTTCTGCACCTCAGTCAAACTCCATAGATCTCCTCAGCCACCTCATTCAAATTCCATCGATCTCCTTCCTACAACTCAGTCAGCTTCCCTCCATTTCCTTCTGTCGCCTCAGTCTGTTTCTCCTTCGATCTCATTCTGTGCCTTGGTTTTCATAATGTTTTTACAGGCATTGCGCCAAAAAATTCATCGAAATAGTTCAGCAGAACATCAAAACTCTGCCTTTTGTTTCGTACCAGAAAAGTGAATTTGGCAAAAAAAGGAAGATACGGTGGTCTGGCATTTTACGGCAGATGTCCAGGTCCAGCTGTACAAGTATTATATATATATTATATACACATATATTTTTTTGTATTTATGTTTGTTTATATACTTAATTGGAAAGGCAGTTTTTAAACCAGTATTGAGTAACAAACAACTATGGCACGAACACTCGAAGACTTCCCTAGATCAGGTTTTAATGAATTAACTTTCTCACGGCTTGGTCATTATCGATGGTGTATTGCCTTTGATAGGCTTCCGAACGTGCTCTATGGTCACCAGAGGGCTGTGACTTGTATTTTATTACATATTCATGTAAGGAGCATACCCAGATCAATATTTTTATAATTTATTGTATATTAATATGGAGTATCATGTTTAAATGTTAGCGTCAGAACTTAGGTTAGAGTACACATGTACCTCATTTGATGTTGATTTCAGTAGTTTAATTCACTTGGGAACTGACTAATAACTAGACGGTTCCTATAGCAACATTGTTTATTGTAGACATCAAAAGCAGCGCACCTTCTTATTTAGCTTTTTCTCAGGGTTTGTCCTTTTTAGTATTCATGCAGTTAGTGACAAGCCGTGTAGTTCTAGGGGGATCCCTAGGGGGATATGCAGTCCTTCAGACAATAATTTCCATATCTTTTTAAAGTTTCAATTCATTACATTGACAAGATATAATACAATCGATGATAATGGAGGGTTTATATGTTTACTGGAAGCTGTTATTTTATTTTTTTTAATGCATCCAGTACAACAGGATACACTCAAAGATCCACAAAATTTAAAAATGAAGGATAACACATTTTTTGCACGCAATTTTATATAAAAGTAGATTTTTTAGTATTTCTTTGTAGTATTTTGGCGTTATCAAAGATTGTGATTACTTTATGTAATATAAAGCCTGGCCCCTTGTATACTTATTTCCTTAACCACACTGCCTGGTTCCATGTACATTTACTTCAAGTGCCACACCGCCTGGCTTCTTCCACACTCCCTTCTTATCCCTTCATCGCCTCGCTCCGGGTACACTTACTTCATGTACTACGACGACTAGCTCCAGGTACACTTACTTCATGTACTACACCGCCAGGCTCAAGGTACACTAACCTTATATACTAAACCGCCTTGCTCCGGGTACACTTACTTAATGCACTACACCGCCTAGTTCCGTGTACACCTCATGTGCTTTACCGCCTTGCTCCGGGTACACTCACTTCATGTAGTACACCGCTATCTCCTGATACACCTACTTCATGTACGAAATCACCGGGCTCCAGGTACAGTTACTTCATGTATTACACCGCCTACCTCTCGGTACACCTACTTCATATACTACAGGGCCTTGCCCCGGGTACACTCACTTCATGTGCTACACCCCCTGACTCCGGGTATACCTCAGGTACTTATACGCCTAGCTCAGGTTACACTTACCTTATATATTACACCGCCTATCGACAGGAGCACTTACTTCATGTACTACACCGGCTGTACATTAACTACATTTACTACTCCGCCGTTCTCCGGTAGACTAACTTTATATACTACACCTTGCTCCTTGTACACATATTCCCTCTGCCACACAGCCCGGTTCTTTGTACATTAAGTTTGAGTGCCACACCCATGGCTTCTACTACACTTCCTTCTTATGTCTCAACACCTGGCTCTGGATACACTTGCTTCATGTACTTCACCGCCTGGTTCCTTGTACACCTATTTCCTTTGCCACACCGCCTTGAACTGCACCCACCTTGTATGCACTTCCTTCTTATGTCGCAACGCCTCGCTCTGGGAACTCTTACCTCATGTACTACGACGCCTCGCTTTGGGTACACTTACTTCTGGTACTACACCGCCTTACTCCTAGTACACTTCATTAACTACACCGCCTAGCTCTCGGTGCACTTTTCCTCTGACACACCGCAAAACTCCTTGTACATTTACTTCGAGTGCCACACCACTTGGCTCCTACTACACAATTTCTTCTTATGTCACAACGACTGGCTCCGGGTACACTCACTTTATGTACTACCCCGCCCGGCTTCAGGTACAATTACTTCCTATACTGCACCGCCTGGATTGGGGTACACCTCATGTACTACACCGCCTTGCTTGGGGTATACCTCATGTACTACACCGCCTGGCTCCGGGTACACCTCATGTACTACACCACCTGACTGCGGATACAGTTACTTTATGTACTAAACAGCCTTTTTCCTGGTACACGTTCTTAATGTTTTACAGGGCCTGCTCCGGGTTAAAGTACTTAAATGTATGACATCGCCAGCCTCTGAGAACACCTACTTCATATACTACAGCGCCTAGCTCAAGGTACACTTAATTTATGTGCTACACACTTGGCTCCGGGTATACCGCATGTTCTACATCGCCTAGCTCAAGGTACATTTCATTCATATATTACAACGGCTATCTCCGGGTACACTGACTACATAGGTTGCACCGCCTATCACCTGGGACATTTCTTCTATGTATTACACCGCCTGGCCCCTTGTACATTATTTCCTTTGCCACACCGCCTTTACTACACGACCCGGATCTTGGCGATGTAGTATATGAAACAAGTATACCCAGATCTAGGCGGTGTAGTAGATGAACTATGTGTATCCATAGCTGGGCGGTGTAGTCCATGAAGTGAGTATACCCGGATCGAGGCGGTGAAGTACATGAAGTAAATGTACCCGGAGCCATTTGGTGTAGCACATAAAGTAAATGTACTCCGAGCCAGGCGGTGTACTACACGAAGTAGGTAAACCCGAGCCAGGTGGTGTGGTACAAAAAGTAAATGTACACGGAGCCAGGCGGGGTTGTACTTATGTAAGTGTACCCGCAGCCAGGCGGTGTTGTATATGAAATTTGCAAACATCCGTATGGTGTGGCACATAAAGTACACATGGAGCCAGGCGGTATAGCAAACAAAAGAGGTCTACAAGGAGCTAGGCGGTGTAGTATATAAAATAAGTGTACCCAGTGCTAGCCGCTGTAGTACATGGAGTCATTGTGCAAATGCCAGGCGGTGTGGCACATGAAATTAAAGTACAGGCGGGATGGCAAGCTAAATAGTGTATCAGGATCCAGGCGGTGTCGTACATTGTACAGGCGGTGTGGCAAAAGAACTAAGTGCCCAAGGAGCAGGCGGTGTAGTGCATAAAGTGTACCGGAGTAAAGGTACCCGAGGCCAAGCGTTAAGAAGGAAGGGTAGTAGGAACCAGGCGGTGTTGCAGTCGAAGTTAATGTACAAAGAACCGGGCTGTGTGGCAGAGGAAATAGGTGTACAAGCAGCCAGGCGGTGTAGTATATGAAAAAAAAGTTTACAAAGAGCCTGTTCGGCCCATGGATTTAGTGCACAGGGAGATGGAGATGTGGCACAAGAAATAAATGTACATACAAGTAAATGAGGTAATTGTGGAACAAGCAAGGCGGTGTAGTGTATGTAGTTAATGTACAGACGGTATGGCAAAGGAAATAAGTGTACAAGGAGCCAGGCGGTGTAGTATATGAACGAAATGTCCCAGGATATAGGCGGTGTAATGTATGAAGTAAGTGTACCCGGAGATAGGCGGTGTAATGTATGAAGTAAGTGTACCCAGAGACAGGCGGTGTAATATATGAAGTAAGTGTACCCGGAGACAGGCGGTGTAGCACATGAAGTAAGTGTACCAGGAGCCAGGCGGTGTAGTATATGAAGTAAGTTTACAAAGAGCCAGAGAATGTGGCCCATAGATTTAGTCAGCAGGGAGGAAGGAGGTATAAAGTAGCTGTACCTGAAGCCATGTACTACATGAGGTGAATGTACCTAGAGCTAGGCTGTGTAGTACATGAGGTTACTGTACCTAGAGCTAAGCGGTGTAGTACATGAAATATGTGTACCTGGACCGAGGCGTTGAGACATAAGAAGGAAGTTCAGTAATGGCCAGGCGGTGTGGCACTCGAAGGCAATGTACAAGGAGCCGGCGATGAGTCAGGCGGTGTAGTACATGATTTGAGCGTACCTAGGGCTAGGCGGTGTAGTACATGAAGTTAGTGTACCTGGAGTTAGGCGTCGTAGTACATGAAGTAAGTGTACCCGGAGCGAGGCGTTGAGACATACGAAGGACGTGTAGTAGGAGCCAGGCGGTGTGGCACCTTTTGGCGGTGTATACTTATTTCCTCTGCCCCACCGCCTAGATCCGGGAATACTTACTTCATGTACTATACCACCTAGATCAGGGTATATTGAGGTGGTCATTTAAGTCTTTAAGCAAAATATAAACAACTAGAAGTGCTTGCTAGGAATAAATAAGTCAAAGTTTGATAAAGGCATAGAAATGATACGACAATATCCAGGCACGAATCTATGAGCGGAAAGATTTTGGCAGCAACATGGTCCCGTAGGGGCAGAGAAGTAGGCGGAATAACTCTCCTGTGTTACTATATATAAACTGGTGAATTATTTCACCATCACTAGTGAAAATTTACACAAAATGGAATATTAATCGGACTTTCCATCATATTAAGTGGATTCATATTAATGAAAATAAAAAAGAATAACAATTTCTACCTTTTCTTTAATAACTACATGATATATGCCAAAGAAACTTCCCATGCCGATATATTCATACATGGATATACATATAGTATTTGTATATTACAGTTTTCATTAACAGTATATTTAATCTAGTTTATATGTAAATATTGCCATTTTATATAAAACTTGGTATTATTTCATTGAATTATCCATAGAACAAAACCTGAACACTCACGAATAATAGAACAATAGAATCAGTAAACATATGGCTGTTCATCCTAGCAAATGTTATGCTTTCTTTTCAGATGTCGCAGGATGGTCATAACTGTAGACGTTACAAAAAGGTTGACATCAAGAGAAGATTACTTGGCACACTCTACGCACCGTGGACTCTTTATGAATGGTTTCATCTTGAGGAGCGACGAGTACAAGTGTTCATTAATGCCAGTGACATGACGAAAACGCACGAAATTCGGGTGAAAGTTTATAATGATGAAAACAAGTGGACGGAGAGCGATATTAAGATATTTACGCCAGTAACAGGTATTCCTATAAGTGTGTTTATGTTAATTAACATTTATAAAAAAAATTATAAATCCACACTATCTGATGTTTTGCATTTCTTTAGCCCTAATATGAATTATAATCAAAGGAAACGAAATATAGTCATCGGGTTTATAAACCATACACAGGATATTTGAAACTATGGAATTTATAATCTGATATTCCTTTGACCGATAACAACTGCTTTAGGCTTTCTTGTAATTAGCAATTAGTGTTTGAAATAGTGGGTCGTACAA